>VNJQ01006686.1:0-64695 GCA_008042515.1 Drosophila truncata | reverse complement strand
GGGGGGCAAAGGGGGTTGGTGTGGTGAGATAAATGGGTAAAGGCGCTTTTTGGGGTGGCACTGGGAGATAAACCCGGCTGCGAGAAGCACTTTAAGGCACAGAAGTTGACCTACAATGACCTCCAGACAATCACAATCACTGCTCGAAAATGAAAATAAAAAGAAAATAGAAAAAAACCTACAGAGAATCAAAAATTTAAAAAAAAATATAAGAAAGAAGCCTCTTAAGTTTAAACAAAAACTAAGGAAAAAGGAAATTGGGAAGTAAAATGTAACTTTATAGTCTTTACAAAAATAGTTTTTAATGTTTTTAAATGTTAAACTAGTTTTAAAACAGTTTTACAATAAAACATGTTCTAAAAAATAAGGAGTTGCTTGGAGAAGTTTATTCTCTACTGATACTTGAAGAAAAACTACAGGAAAATCCTCCAAAACTTCAAATAATTACAAAATTCAGTCAATTTTAAAAACATAATAACTTAGACTTTGAATTTAAGACTTTAAAAAATCCCCAAGAACCCTTATTATACAAAATTAATTCCATTTAATTTATAATTCCCCAAATTACCAAAACGGAAACTCCAAAACTTTCCAACTTTTTACTAAATCCCAACGGGACTTGGCTGTGCTTCTCTCGCTGGCCTGGTCACACTTGCACTTACATAACCTATGTTCAGCCACCCACACACCTCCCTTTCTCCCTTCCTTCTCTCACCTTCCTTAAACAAAAAAAAAATAAACGCTTGTTAGCCGCTTTGGCAGCTTTTATGCGTCCGAAATGTAAATGAAAAGATTTCCAGGGGATAACGCTTGCCCAAAAAATACTTTTCGACGTTGCGAAAATTTTCGCAAGTGCGAAAAAGCAGAAGAGCAACAACGGACGTCAACTCTGGCTGCGACGCAGGCAGCGCGGACAACCGATAGTCGGCAGAGTCGACGCCAGCAGAGGCGTGTGACAAACTTGACGCTAAGTTAAGCGCAAACACCGCAGGTGCGAAAGAGATGGCAAAGGCGTGCAAATGAAAGGCACAAGCTCAAGTCACACACAGATACACACACACACACACACACACCCAGACGCGCACTCACTCAACACAAAGAAGCGACGAAGCCAAAAAGCAAAAACGGCAACGCAAATGTATTTTGTCACACGTTGCCACACACACACACACACAGCGAAACAAAAAGGAGACAAAGAGCGAGCCGGCAATATGGCGGCTGGGCGTGTGTAAGAAAAAGACGACAAGCGACTTGCTGCTGCTGTTGCTTCTTCTTCTTCTTGTGTGACAAGTTTAACCACAAACACAGATACAAACAGTGGCACACAGCCAGACACCCAGAGAGCGAGGAGCGAAGAGAGCGACACCTCAATGGCGGAACCTAATTCCACCACCACCACTGGGCTGAGAGCGAGCGGGATGCCAGATGAGGTGACAACATTTTGTTTGTGTCTGCTGCCAGTGTGTGTGTGTGTGTGCTTGTGGTGTGAAAAATTACAGCAAAGCAGCGACGTTTTTGGGTTCTTTGCCGACGCCGCCACTCGCTTTGGTTGGCTTTTTTCCGACTCTCTTTTGGGCAAAGCGATGTCTTGTTGTTGTTGTTGTTCGAGTTCGATGGCGTTGGTATGAGTTCGAAGGCAACGGCAGAAGAAGAAGAAGAGCTGCTAAGGCGGAGGAAAAGGAGAAGGAGAAAGGTGAAGAAGGATGCTGAGGTGAAAGGCGATTTAATTGGTGTTTCGTCTTTTTTCTTTTCATTGAAATTGAAGCTCAAAAGGAGATAAAAGATAAGGCAAGACAATCCTAAGCTGCCAAGGATCCAGGTAATCCTTGAGTTTTTCTGTTTTCTTTATTTTAAAATGGAAAATTTTGGATTTTTATTTTTATTTATTTTTAAAATTTAATTTGTTAAAAATTTAATTCATTAAAAAAAAGATAAAGCCCAAAAACTAAGCAAGAATCCTTTACAAACTTTACAACAACAACAACAAAATGCGAAATGTAACACCAACACCAACGCAAAGTCGGTCGAAAGTGAAAAAGGTGTTAATAAACAACCAACCAAAATGCCGAAATGCCTTTAGAAAATCTGAAGTTTTCGCCTCTCTCTCTCTTTCTCGCTTGCTCTTTCTCTCTCTCTCTCTCGCAGGCAGGCTCTCCGGGTATTGATTCAGCAAGTGCAAGTGTGTGTGTGTGTGTGTGCGGGAGTGTGGTGTGTTCAAAGAGCTTACATCACACACACAGCATCCTCTCGCTCGCGCTCTCTCTCTCTCTCTCCCTCCCTCCCATGCTCTTTAATGGTGCGATTTCAAGTGATTTTTTTGTTGGCGCTTTGTAGCTAATTAAAAGTTTATGTGAACACACAGCAGCAGCTCATAATTATCAGAGGGAAAACTTTATTTGGCGGCATTTATTTCACTGGCTGCCTTTTGCCAGCTATCTGCCTCTCGCTCACAGCTCACAGCCGGCCCCCCCACTTACACCCACACCCACACCCACGGTCATGTCTGTCTCCCTCTATCTGCCTTGTTTATTTGCTTAACATGGTTTAGTTGCCTGTGTCTGTGTCTGCAACTGTTTGTCTTTCGTCTGTGTGGGTGTTCCTCTTGCCAGCCCCCCAGTATGTGTGCTGTGCTGTGTGTGTGTGTGTGTGCGCCTCTTTGCTTTCCTTTGTTTGTGTGCGTGGAAATTTACGAGCGGCGCGCGTTAAATTATCTAAATATGTTTGGGCCAAAAAGGTGACGACGAATGGGTTAACACTTTGAAATCTGCCCGCTTGTTTGTGTTGCGTTGCGTTGTGTTGCGCTCGTTACGCTCATGGCTCACGGGGCTTGGTTGTTAGGATTTAACCGTTATCCAGGCAAAACCGTTATGTTTTTATAGGAAACAAGATAATGCGAGGACTATAACTTTGTTGAAATTCTATAACTTTGTTGAAATTCTTTTTAAAAAGTTGTAAATTATATTTTTTCTTTTAGTTTTAAGTTTATTAATTTAGTAAAAATATAATTTAATGGTTTTGGCTTAATAAATTCTGTAATTATTTGTTTTAAAATGTTTTTACCTTTGAATAATTTATATCTTTTGAGATATTATGAAATCATATAGAATTGTAGCTTATAATTATTAGGAAAAATATTGTTTGGAAGCTAAAATAGTCAAAAGTTTTAGTTTCAATGCATTTATGGCTTGCTTTGTGCAATAATTCCCAACTAGTTCTGTCAGAAAACAATTTCCTGTGGTTTTTGAAATTTAATTGAATATTTCTTGAATAATTTGACATTATTATAATTTTATTTTACAATTTTGGAACCGAAATAAATTAAAAAAATGTTCAGTAATTCAAAAAACCTTTGGACTAAGGATTAACCAAAATTAAAGCATTTTCGAACCAAAAACATTTGAATTCTCTTAAAAACTTAAATTTTTAGATGTTATTTTATCAAATATATTTCTGGTAAATTTATTTTGAGGGAAATATTAGTATTATCTACTTCCTTATCAAATCCCCTAAAAGATATCCCATCAATTTTAACTAATTCTTAATTGCCTCGAGGCAAAGATTCAGAAAATAACAAAATTTGAGCTTGTTTTTCTTGCTCAACGTTCGGGGGAAGGAGCAATCAATAAAATTAGCATAATATTATATGTAATATGTGAGCAAAAGAAAACAATTGGAGTGGAGGATGGACTGGCAGCCACCCAAAAAAAAAAATATGGGGGAGTGTAAAAGGAAGGCATCTCTACTCCTGACAGAGTTAGGAGAGAGAGAGCAAAATGTCTAGCCTTATGTAAACAGTGGAATATATGTACAAACATCTTTCATTTTCCCTGGAAAAATGGAGTCCCACCATACAGAAAATATATATAATTTACTAGGTAAATCCCTAGGAATTTTAAAATACTTGAAAGGATCCAGCTTTTGAAATTATTTTAAAATGTATTTCAATAAGAAATATCTTAATTTTTTATAGAATTTAAAAGATTTTCCCTCTATGTTCATGTCAAACCATATTTTCCTTTTTTTTTTTTTGTACAAATATTCATGGCTTAAACCACACATGTGCATATTTTCTTTTTAGATTTTTCCAGCATTTTCCCTGCTGCCCTGTTCGTCCCCCCTTTTTTTATTTCCTCTCTTTTTTACTTAAGTTTTTTCGCGTTTATTTATTTGTTTTTTTTTTTGTGTGATTTTTGTGATTTTTGTTTCGCTAATCCAATTAGAGTTGGTTACAGCAAAAGGCTTATATAAAACATGGTTAGAAGCATTTCTTGGCTTAAACAAAAATCACAGAAGAATTTTAAAATTTTTCTCTTGCTTAAACTTTTTGATTTTTAGTTTAAATTTAAATATTTTCTGTTAATCTTTTTTTATTAATTTTTCTTCTTTATTTCCTTGAACCTTTATCCCTTTGAGTAGCTCTCTTGAATGCTCTTTTTTAAAATTTGATTGAAGGCAAGTGCCGGAAGCACCTTTTTCGAGTTGCTTTCTGAAACTGAAATCTGAAGAAGACTTCCCTTTTTGAGGCAGACAACAACCTTTTCTCAATCATCTTTACAGTCTTTCGTTGGGTTGCAGCATCACCTCCATCTCTTCAATCCCCTCTTACACCCTTTTTTAAACACTTTCCCTACGAACTTTCCTACAAAAACTTCCTCCATTGAGAGATTCTGTTTGGAAAAAAAAAAAGAAAAGAAAAGACGAAACTAAATTTACATTCATTCCAGGGACTTTACTAGTTTCGTCCTGGCCAGACAGTTTGCAGCAGCAGCAGCTTCTCCCTTTTGCACGCAGAGAGTCCTTTCTCTGGGCATATCTCCTAGCTACACAGAGAGAAAATATATGTGTGTATTTTATGAGAAAAAAATAAGTATTATTTAATTATTTTCTCTAAGAAATATACGTTTTACTATCAAAATAATAATAGTAAATATTTTTCATAAATAATATTATATTTTTTTATTTATTTTATTTTCTCTCAGTGTAACTTCTCTGCATCCCCTGCTTGTCCTGCCTTCCCTTGTGTTCGTCTGATGAGCGT
Organism: Drosophila truncata; assembly: GCA_008042515.1. Lineage (NCBI taxonomy): Eukaryota > Metazoa > Arthropoda > Insecta > Diptera > Drosophilidae > Drosophila > Drosophila truncata. The sequence continues at coordinate 59,657 of VNJQ01006686.1, read as the reverse complement.
TGCCTACTTTCCAGCGTCAAGTAAATTGAAAGCCAGCCAGAGCGTAGAAGGGGGAGGAGGGAGGGGGGAGGTGGGCGTCTGACTGTACGTGTGTCCGTGTGCATGTGTGGGTGGCCACTGCAATTGCTCAATTACAGTGCAACAGACAATGCGCACACACACCGCAGCTATCGCTGTCTGTGTGTGTGTGTGTGTGTTTGAGTGTGTTATGTTGTGTTGAATTTCACGCCAGGCTGCCAAGTGTAGTCCGTAGTTTTTCGCCATTTTTAACGCGTCTGCGTGTATGTGTGTGTGTGTGTGTGTCGGTGTCGGTGTTGGCTTGTGTCTGCGTGTGTGTGTGTGTGTGTGTGTATTTATTGTTTAATTAACTTTACGCCTGTCTATCACACTCACACAACCATGCATGGCAGACAGAGAGACGGACTTTTCAATGTTGTTTGCTCTGCTTGGCTTTGTCTGTTGTCTGCCGCTGTCTGTGTGGGTGTGTGTGTCTGTGTGCATTCTGTGCATCCTGAATTCCCTGCAACCGCCTTGCCGTTGTTGCTGTTGTTGTTGTTTTTTCAGCTCAACACAAAAGTTAATCAGTTAGGGCGATGTGTGAAAAACAAAGTGCATTTCCCTTCGAGAGAGCCTTTGCTTTTTCCCCTCCCCACCTCCTCCGTTTTTCTCTCTACTTTTCCCTTCTGCACTTGTTATCGTTTATCGGAGTGAAGTGCAGGCAGGACCTTCTCGGGAATTGAATTTCTCGAGTGGAATAATCAGTTGTTAGCTTGTTGTCAGCTTAACGAGACCACCGAATATCGCATTTAATTATGAAATTATCGTTTGATTTCGATTAATTCGTTAACTGCAGGAGGCATACTATTATCGTAGCTTCTTGAATGCGATTAATTCGATAAATTCAAAGAAATGGAACTGCTCGAGTCGAATTTATTTAGCAAATTATTGAAAGATCTTAGTGAAGATGGTGATAATTATCGAATAAGTTTTGATTGTGTATATCGCATTTAATTAGCACTGTCAAGGTTATAAATTATGGAATTATCGTTTGATTTCGATTAATTCGATAGCTGCAGGAGGCATACTTTTATGGTAACTGCTTTAAGGCGATTAATTCGATAAATTCAATGGAATGGAACTGCTTGAGTCAAATTTATTTGGCAAATGATTGAAAGATTTTAGTGAAGATCAATGATAATTATCGAAAAAGTTCTGATTCTGTTCGGTTCTTTAGTTTCTTGATTAATTTTAGGTTTTTTTAAGGGTTTTCTTTGATTTCTAAAGTGAAATTATAGGTTTTCAAACATAAAAATAGATTATTTAACAATGGATGGCATATAACTAATTATTAATTAGTTTACCTGTTCTTCAGCTAAAGTTTTCAGTTCAAAAAATATAAATATAGGGTGTTTCTTCTAAAAAACGTAAGTTAAGATATTTATTACGTTTTTTAATATTTTCCATATATTTTTATGTATTCTATATGGTTCTATTTTTTTATAATCTATATTTTCTATATTTTTCTTATTTATTTTCTGGTTTCCCACACAAAAGAGTCTGTGTCTTTGCTGCCAAGACATTAATTGAATTAGCAAAAGTTTATCACAGCCTCAAAGTGTTAAATTTTCCTGATGTGGTGATGAGAGATTTAATGCTTTATTTTAATAACAATTAAAAAGTCCAAGGACAAGTGAAAGGAAAGGTATTGCAAAAAGGTTTTCTAACAAATTTGTTAAACTTGTTTATTTTCTTAAGATTGGAGCTTTAATGGTGTTAATTTTAATTATAACTTGGCTTGAAAGTTAGTCAAAATTGAATTTGTTTCTAGAAAGTTTTGATTTAAGAAAAACCCACACTGTTAAAGCATTAAAGGTGAGATTTTTCTTATAAAAAATAGTAATTACTCGTAAAAAATATTATTTTCTTATTAAAAATATATAAATAATATTTCAAACTTAAAATTTCATAAAGAAATATTTAATACAACATTTAAAAACGGTTTCAAGTTAAGGAAACTATTTTTATATTATGTTATATAATTTTTAAGTCCTTTCCTGGGCTTATTTTATTATTTATTGATTTATTTTTCAAGTTATTTATTTTTCTAAATTATTTTTTATACTTTTTTTTCGTATTCCTTTTTTATTATATTTTTCTTTATTATTTTTTTGGACTATCCTTATATTTTCTTCCCCGTTTTTTGTCTCCTATCGTCTCTCCCTCGCTCTTTATTTCGTTTTCCACTCCTTTTATTCTACTCTTTGTTTCCTTCTTAAAGAAATATATATATATTTTTTTTGTGAAATATTTTTTCTCCTGTTTTCCCAGCATCGCTTTCCCTCTTCCGGCTCTTGCCGATTCTCCGGGTCCGGCTTTTGTTTTTGTTTTGTTTTGCCATTCTTCCTGCTCCTTTCGGCTTTCTCCTTTCCCCATTTCCCATTTCTCCTGGCTTGATTCTGAGTTACCTCCCTCCCTCCCCCCTAGATTTCCTCATCCTCCTCCTCCTCCTCCTGTTCTTTTTCTCTTTTCTTCTCTCACTGTTTGGCAGTTTCCATTGAAAAGCGCTCTTCACAAGCAATTAAACACACAAAAGCGTTTTGCACGCCGCGCCGCAAGCGAAACGGACAACTCCAGTGGCGGCGGCAAATGGGGGGGTAATCAAGGGGATCACAGAGAGGGGGCTGGGGGGACAGGGGGCAGGGGAGGCTAGCACCAACAATGTGGCCAAGATAAATGGATGGCAAACTCCCGGGCTGAGCTGCAAAACTGCAATATGAATAATCGCCAGGGCTATAAAAGAGGAATACACAGGCAAAAAAATGGTATAGCAGCTGGGAAATTATTTTATTTAGTTTAAAAAATAAATAAAATGGATGATTTTAAATGAGAAATATATGAAGAAGGTCTTAAAGTTGGGTAAAGCAGGCTATGTTGTAAAGGTTTTACTAGAAGTTTGGCTTAAAAAAGCTTAAAAAAGAACTTGCTGCGTGAACTAGTTGGGAATTTTAGTGAAAAAATCCTTAAAAGAACGTATATTCAAATGGGATTTTTAGATTTTAACTAAAAGGGCTTAAAGGATTTCTTTTAAAGGTTTGTATAATGAGATTTCTGGAAATAATCAACTTTTAATATAAAATGCAATTTTGCTAAAGGAACCACTTGGGAACTTTAGTAAAAAAGTGGAGGAGATCTCTCATATATTTGCCTGAAACTTTAAAACAGTTTAATGCATAGGATTTCCAAGATTAAATTATAATTTTTGGCATACTAGAGCTCAAGTATACAAAATTTAACATTAATCTATTAATTACATAACCTTTAAAATGTTTAATATAAAAAGAAATGTTTAATATAACAAGAAATCATTTATAAAACAGATATTTAAATATAGAAACTATATAAATTCCAGTTAAGATTTATAGCTGTTGATCTTGGAACCTTTCTTATTCCAAGTGCAGGAAAAGGAGAAAAAGAAGGTGATGCAGGATGTAGGATGGAGGATAATGGAGGGTTAGGGTTCGTTGGCGGTGCTGTGGGTGTGGGTGTGTGTGTGTGTGCAGCCAACACTTTTTGTGTGAAAAGCTCTGAGGGCGTAGGGAATGTCTGGGCTCCGTCGAGTGTTTACACAAGCGATTGGCCAAGACACACAGGAGGAAAGGAACGGAAAGGAAAGGAAAGTCCTGGCCGAGAAAGAGAGACTGCCACGAAGGCGAAGGAGTGGCCAAAGTACACAAAATTCACACCAACACCAACACTTGACAATTTCCCACTCACTGCTGCGAAAATGTGGAAAATGGAAATGTTTGTATGTCGTCGGTGGCCTCAGAGAGAGAGAGAGACAGAGAAAGCTAAGGAGAAAGAGAAAGAGAGAGCGTGTGGGGGCGACGCTTGCCAATGGGCAAACGGCAGAATTGTCTTCGTTTCCTAAGCCAAAAGCCACCTACGATATATGGGGATATATGCGATATATGCGATACATGGACACAAACAGCAACACCCACTTGGTGTCCGAATGAGTGTGTGTTTTGGTGTCTGTGGAGGATGCCAAAAAGAGAATCCAATGTTCGGTGCCCAAAGTGGCACCGAATAAACAAATATAGAAGGCACTCTAATGTCTAGAACTCACAGGAAATAAATATTTGTAGTACAGTGAATACAGTGAATGAGGAAAAGAAGGAAAATGTATCTTCTTTTCTGCAGTAAAGCCTCTTTGAACATGAAATGGGGACTTAAAGTCAATTTAAACTGCTTTCAAAGTTGTCTAGATTAATGTGACCATGCTTTTGGAGCCTAAAATAATTTTAAAGCATACATTTGAGGGGATTTTTAAAGGGTTTTTGTTATCCTTGGCTTTTTATAAATTGGAATATATTTTTGAAAGAGTTTTTCTAATTTTTGCTGTTTGAGAAGTTTAAAAAAATATAGATATGCTTATTTAGAGGTATTGTATCTCTTATAGAACTTTTCTTGATTTTTTACTATTATGATTATATGATAAATATCATAAAACAATAAATCATTCTACTAATTTCCCCTTAAAGTCTTATAAAAATATATATTTATTCAAAACAATTGAATTTTATCAACAAAACTTGTATACAAATAATCAACCAATTACTTATGAAAATTTCCAAGCTTGTAAATAATCAAAAAATAATTTTTGAAAATTTCCAAGCCCCAGAAATGACTAAAATAATTTTTACAGCTAAATTCATAGCTTAAAATCTGTATTTTAAGGATTTAAGTAGTCCTTAGAGGCTTTATAATATATATTCAAATTATTTATAGGTATTTTTAGTTAACTTTGTAATTTTTTACTTGTTTTTAGTGCATATAAACTTGTGCTTTTTACTGTACTAATTTATAACGCTTGCTTTAAAATATTTCATATTAAAATAAATCATTATTTGAATGTATCATCAATAAAATAAATTTTACCAACAAACTTTCAGAATTTTCAAGCCTAAAGAAAACACTAAATAAAGATGAATTTTCACAGATAAAACCCAACAACTTGCACTTTATTTAAACGATAAATAAACCATAAAAGTGAAAAATAGGCAAAGAGAAATATTTAAAGGCATTTTACCTGTCATTTCTTTTTCTTGTCAATTAAACCAGAATTTTCCACTTTCGATTTGAGTGCTGGGGCCAATTATGGAAAATCAATTCTTGATATATTTCCCCCCCCCCCAAAAAAAAAAAAATAACAAAATCCAGGTGGCGTCTAAACAGATGAGAAAATCTCATCGCTCATTGGGGCCAGAAAGGAAATTAGTAAAACCCCATTTGAAATTAATTATAAATCAGTGAAAATGCTGTCAATCGATTTCGAGCTGAATATGGGAAAAGCCAAAGACTGACTCTAAGTACAGAAGTTTTCCTATTTTGCCTCTGGGAGTTTGCCAGCCTTTGCCAGCAGAACATTTTCCAAACTTTTATTCACATATTTATTTATTCATTTCAAGTGAAATGTGAATGTGACTGTGACTGTGAATGGGGATGGGAATGGGGATCGGGGAAGGGGATCGGGGATATGGTTGAAGTGAATGTGACTGTGAATGTGTTTTTTGTTTGCCTTCAAGTGTCTGAGCCGTGTCAAGTCTTTCAGAGCCAACAACGAATCCATTAACAACACACAACTCCTCTCTCGCTCATAAAACTCAACTCAACGCAACGCAACTCATGGGCGCCGCCCCCATGCAGTGCATCTGGAAAAGCGGAAAAGCCCGGGAAAAGCGGGAGAGCAAAGTGTAAATGAAAACATGACACCTGGCAGAACTTTTATGATGCGCTAAAAAGCAAACTTTCCGTTTATTATGCAAAGAGCATAACTGCAAGGGAGCACAAGCAAAACAAAACAAAAAAAAATAAAAGAAAAACGATGAAAAATGATGAAAAACAAACTAGCAAGATGGCGATGGGGCAGGTGTTTCGCCTAAACGATATCCGATTATCACTATATTAATTGCCATAATTGAGTTTAAGGGATTATCATGGATTTATCTTTATATCTATTTGAAGCGATTATATTTTCGATATATTTATCGCACCATATATCGATTTCATCGATAAATTGCACTATATTAAATGGACTTAAGAGATTATCCTGGATTTATCTTTTATTTACATGAAGCGATTATATTTTCGATATATCTATCGCACCATATATCGATATACTCGATAAATTTCATTATATTAAATGGGCTTAAGAGATTATCATGAATTTATTGCTTAAATGTGGATTTAAAGATTTTTATTTATATGATTAGTTAACATTTTGATGCCTGCAAATACTTGATCGATATATTTGTCGTAGCATATATCGATTTCCTCGATCAATTTCACTTTATTAAATGGGCTTAAGGAATTATCATGGATCTATTGCCTTAATGTGGGTTTAAAGATTTTTAATTATACGATTAGTTAACATTTTGATGATCGATATGTTTATCGCAGCATATATCGACTGTCTCGATAAATGTAGATTTCCAGGGTAGCAAAGTAACCCGCTAAGTGAGCTGGCACTCGTATTTCTTTGCTTTTCTTTTCTTTTCTTTTCTTTTCTTTTCTTTTCTATTTTCCCCTTAGAGGAGTTCTGCACTGACCAGCGGTAAAGGGAAAAGCTGGAAAAGCGGCAGGAGCTCATTACAGGACCCGCGGCTGTGTGCGTGTGTGCCGAAGTTTGTTTGCCTGCAACGTGTGAGAGTGTGTGTGTGGTGTGTGGAGGAGGGTGTTGGCCAAAGGGGCGTTGCAATAAAAAAGGCGCCAGCCTGACGACGCGTTCAGCAATTATGCCACACAATGGCTAAAACTGGACGGGAAAGAGCATGAAAATGTGTAAGAACAAGCACAAGAAAATGCCAAAGTTTTCCCAAAGAGCAGGGTCAACACACCCTCTTTTTCTGTGGACTTTTTCATTCCCATTCCCATTCCCATTTGGGGTCTTTATAGCATATATGGTGGAGTTGTAGTAGGTGCGATGGGTAAACAATGAAAGGTGGATTTTGTGGGCAAAAATCAACTCAAGGGATTTGCGTGAATAACTAAGGGTTTAGTTGCATTTACTCTAAGATATAAGTCTTTTTCAGATATTTAATTTAATTTATAGTAAATTATATAATTTTATACATAATCTATAGTGGAATCTATAATGGAAACTATCTTAGTTATTCAGAGCATTCAGAGCATTACTCTCTGAGGCAACTATGCTTTTTTAGGAAGTTATTAAAGAGTTTTAGATGTCTTATTTATTTTATTATTATTATTATTAGGTTTTCATTTTGACAAATATGCAAATATTATTTTTAGGAATAAAATTTAATTAGTTTCTGATGGTTTTTCGTATAGGTGTTCCTTATTAAAGGTTAATTTTTTGTTAGAAAATTATTAAGAATTGTAGGTGACTTTTTTATTGTGTTTTTATCTCTAAAAAATCTCTAAATATTATATTTTTTTAGTTTTTAATTATTGTATTTTGTATTTTAAGGAATTAGGAAGATATAACATGACGGATAGCGTTTTTCGTATACCTTTCTTTAACTAAGCCAAGTTCTTTATTTTTTTAACAATAAACTAGGTTTCTTTTATTTTAAAGAGTTGTAGATGTCTTATTTATTATGTTTTTTTATTTAAATAAACCTCTAAATATTATTTATAAAGATAAAGTAGAATTTATAGATGAAAAAGTAACAAGTTTACCTAAACTAAGCTGAGTTCTATATTTTTTTAATTTCTTACATTTTAAAATAATGTAAATCTCCATTATTTTGTATGTTTTCATTTCAACAAATTCCTAAATATTATTTTTAGGAATTAAGTAGAATTTTCAACTGATGGATAAAGTTGTTCCCATATATTTTCCCTTAACTAAGCTAAGTTTCCTTTTATTCAAAGCATTTTGGCTCCATTTTTTGCAGTATTTATTAACATTTCTTCTGTATAATTTTCTATATATTTCTTTATTTATTTTATTATAATTTTTTTTGGGAATTTCACCCCCTCTCCCTGCTCTGTTGATTTTTCCCCATCACTTTTCCTCTGACCAATCAGCCAAATGAGTCTGGCCAGCGGGCACATCAAATGAAATCGAGCGTTGTCCGAGTGCCAAAAAAAATCCAGTGAAATGTCAAACCAGAGGGCAGATATATATATATTTATATATATATCAGAATATTGTTGGTTTTTGGGTGGTTATTTTTTTTTGTTTTGTGAGACAACAAAGCTTAGACAGACGAACAAAGGCAAGTTGGCAGGAAGGAAGGAGAGTCTTTGCCGGAGAAAAGAAAAGAACACTTATAAATAAAAACATGCTCATTAATGTAAAAGTCAGCTGCAGACAGAGTTGGCGATGAGGCGAATAGAAATACACTTTACTTACACTCAACCTGCCGCGCTTTCCCCCCCACTCGCTTTTCCCATTTTCCTAAGCTCCTTTGGCCATTATGATATTGTATTGAAAGTGCCAAGTGATGCTGTCATAAAAAGTTGCGCTCGGTTTGAGCTTTTCCAGGGGAAAAACAAATAACAAAAAAAATATAAAGAATACGAAAAATAAGAAAGAGAAAAATAAGAAAGAGAAAAATAAGAAAGAGAAAAATAAGAAAAATCAGAATAACAAAAATAAGAAAAGCAAATGGAGAGAAATCAAATTAAATTTGAGGGTCTTTGGCTTTTTAAACAACTTTTAAAAAAACAACTAAAGAAATCCATTTTTAAATGAATTTATTGAATAAAATAAATTTTGAAGTTTAAAGAATTTTGGCTTAGAAAGATTTATTGGTTTTTTAATCAAATTTATTAAATTAAAAGAATCAAAACTAAAAATATGTGTAGTTTCATGGATTTTTAAAGAAATTTGCTTGATTTTTTAGATCTTTTAATGCTTTTTAATGTTGAATTAATCTGGAATGCATTTTAAATTAGCTTAATAATTATTCTTTTATTTTTTAACTAAAATATTAAATTATTAAAATATTGAATTATTAAAAAAATGTGTTTTTAAAGCTGGATTTCATTTATTTTTAAACTAATTACTCAGTTTATTAAGCTATATTAAATAAATTGTTAAATATATTGAAATTCTTGAAGAAATTTGCTTATAAATTATAATAAAATTATAATAAATTATTATAAAATTGATTTGAAATGGTTTTTATATGTTTTTTAATACTAACTTTATGAAATTTAATTAATTAAGTATAAAATTGTGTGTTAGGTCTTTGAATTTTAAAGAAATAAATATATAAACCTTAACTTTAATGCTTTTTAATACTTAATTAATCAATAATAACACTTAAATCAGCTTCATAATTAATTTCTTATGTTTTAATTAAGATATTTTCATCAAATTGTGTTAATAATTCAAGGAATCAAGGAATTTTAAAGAAATAATTTAATAAACCTGCATTTAAATGCTTTTTAATACTTAATTAATCAATAACAACATTTAAATCACCTTCATTATTATTTTTCTTAAGTTTTAATCAAGACATTTTCCTTAAATTTCGTTAATAATTCAAGAAATCTTTAATGTAGCTTCTCCTTTTATCCTTTCTCAACAATTTGCATAGCAATTAAAGCGAAAGGCAACTGTCAAGTGTTTTTTTGTTGTTGAAGAACAAGGAACAAACAAACAAATAAAGAAGGGAAATTGCGTGAAAATGCGCCAAATTGTTAGACTAAAAAAAAAAACAAGAAAAGAGAGAAAAATCACTGTATACATAATGCAAAGGCCACTCAAAAAAATGGAAAATGTGGGCGGGAGAGCCAAGACGTTAAATCATTTCAGAAATTTTGTTTCAAGAAAAAGAAAAAAACAAGAAAGAACAAGAAAATCCTGGAATAAAAAAGGAATTTTTAGTTCCTGGCATTGTCAGACAATTTTTTTTTGTTTCCTCAAGGAGGATGATGCACTTGACAGCTGAGAAAGCTGGAAAAGTTTAGCTGTTTGTTGGACAGGTTTTTTGGGGAGCAGAAACCTCGCTCTCTCTATCGATACCTGTGATCCTGACTTCTATATGTATATCCCAAGCACGCACCCTCATCATCATCATCATCATCATCAGCTCGGAGCTGGAAGCTTTTGCTTATAAATTAAATTCGTAATTGATTCCTGAATCCGCAATCCTGCAAATGGGATTACAACACGTTGGAAAATCGCTTCGCCCCGGAATAACCACCCCCGGAGAAAAGCAATCATCAGGCAGGGCAGAGAAAAGTGGAAATGGAAATGGTAAGGGAAAGGGAAGTTGGAAGTTGGAAAGGGAAGTTGGAAGTTACTGCGACTCGCAGGAAGTTGGAGGAAAATTGCGTGTGGCTGTGGCTGTGGCTGAAGTTGAGCTGAGCCTTGCCTCGGTTTGGCCTAAGGATGTCAGTCAGTTTCAGTACGGCAGGACCTTCTCCTGCTTCTCCTGCTTCTCCTCCTCCTCCGTCAGCTGGCGTGTTAGTCAGTCAATAGATACGATACAGGAGCCAGGATAAGGCTATGCGGCCACAAAGGGATCTCCCTTATAGTATAGTATATATATCGTGCGTATTTATCGCTCAAGTGTGTGTGTTTGCCTTCAACCCCCGAAGGAGGATGATAAGTGCTGCATCCATTTCAAATGCCAAATCCAATACAATAACCCAAAAAGAGAAAAAAAACCCCCCTTTCGGGCAGTAAAAACAACAATGGAGCTTGCATTTTATAGGAAAAATCTATATCGAGGGAAGAGCAACCCTCGGGGAAAGTATTTACCAAAAATTAAAAGGAATTCTAGTGTTCCCTGAACTCTCTTCTTATAAAACTATACCAAACAATTAATGTTTTTAATTTAAAATAAAAACAAATGCTACAAAAGGCTTAAATGGTAAGGAACTCTTTTAAAACTCTGCTAAACCCCATAAATAATAGCTTGTAATCCCCAACTAAATAGGCTGTAAAATAGGTAAAAGTAGTAGAAAAATAAAGGTTGCCTAAGAAACGGTCAGAAAAACCTAGAAAAACCACATCCCCCGCCGATTAAGGGTTGTGTGGCCTCTGCCATGTCGAAAAGGGGTTTTCACGCTTGGCTACAAGTCGTCATAAAAGTCACTAAGCGCTAATAAGCGGGCAGAAAGAAGGGGGGGGGGAACTGTTGATTTTTGGTAAAGGAAATTTTGGAAATATTATATTATTTGTTGGTTAACAAACTTGTGTTTTGTTAGAGATTAAAATAAGGGATTTTTCGGTGATTAATTTGGAGAGTAATCAATAATGGTTACTAATTTTGATTAATATTATAATAAAGAATTAATTGTAATAATAATTAGTAGTTATTTATTAGAGGTTTTATTTGCTTACTTTCCTGAGAAGGAGCTTGGGTTTTAAAGCTCAGAACTATGTAGATTTTCAAAGGATAATCTTTTAGTATATTTTATAATTCTATAATTATTATTTTTATCATTATTTAAATTATTTGGAATTTCTTTGAGCTTGTCATATATATATTTTTTATAATTTTTAAACACATTATTTAAGTTTTTCGTTCAACAAACTCATAAATAATTAATAATAATTATTTGTAGATATTTTATTGCTAAAATTCTTGGAAATCCTTTATAAGAAATGTGTCAGAACCTTTGTAGTATAGTTTTTAAAGTGAATTTATATTGCTTTTAAATCGTTTAGTATTTTTTAAAGATTCTGAGACATATTTTATAGTTTTTGAAGATACAATTAATTTTTTATTCAATTTATAAATAATACTTCATTTTTAGAGCTAAATAAACAAAGTATTCCTGAGCACTTTTTTATAATTAACTGTGATTTCTAAATAATTGTAAAAAGTGCAAATAAAATGTAAGCTTCTGAAAAAGGATCCTTTTAGTATATTTTTAAAATGAATTTTTAGTTTTTCAATCGTTAAAGATTTTTGTGATGTATTTTTATATATTTTTAAAGTAGTTTTAAAGGAAAAAATTAGTACTTAATAATTTTGAAGTCTTATATAATTTTTAAAAGAAGAAATGAAAACCTAACCAATATCCTTCGACTTTAAATTTAATTTTTAGTTAATTTTGAAGGCTTTTCCCTTGAAATTGTAATAAATATATATTTTTTGAAGTAGATGTTATACCATTTATTTTATTTTTTGTATTAAAAACTCTTCTTAATTTAAAAAGTAATGAAAAAATAAATAGTTATAACTCTCAGAAACCACAGTCTCATAATAATGATTGTCAGAGCTTATCTCTTGCTACAAAATCCAGTTCTAGCCAAGTTTGTATCTGTTCTAGGCTTCTTCTGCAATCCCGCAGAGAATCCCCATAGATCCCCCCTAACCCTCTCTCTCTCTGTTGAAAAAACCGGCCTGAAGAGATATTATGTTTTCCGCAGCTGTCAAATTTGATTTGACAAATGTAAATAATACAAGACAGACGACAAAGAAGAGAGATATATAATATATACAACTGTTGACATAATGGAAGGCGAGCTGCTGATTTACACTTTGAGCTGCGTGTCGACATCTGCGATGCGAGATCTCGTGATGATCATGATCATGATCTCGTGATAGTGAAGAGAAGGGGGAGTAAAAGGGAAGCCGTGTCACGCCTGACTGACTGACTGACTGCCTTCCCCTCCTAACTAATGGCTACAAATTGTCACATCAGCAAAATATGAGAAAAAAACAACGAAAAAAAAACAATCGGGGGAGAAAAAGATAAACAATTGGCAAAGGCGATAAACTGATGATACGAACCTGCAAAAAGCTAGCTAATTGGATAATGACTTTGATTTAGAAACCGATTTTTATAGAGATTTTGTGGGTTTTTTGAGTAGAAATTGATCGGTGAAGGATTCCCCTTTTCATATAATATTTTTTTAAATGATTTTCAAAACTCCTTAAAGCTTAAATCTTCTTGAAAAGGTTTTTATATTTTATTTAAAATGGAAAAAGGTTTTTAGAACTGATATGCTCTCTCTATAAATTGTGTAATAATATCCCCTGAAAGTGAGTTAATGGCAGGTGGTTAAGGGAAACCTTAAAAAAAGTGCCACTTTAGCTTTTAAGTTGTGGCAAAAGTAAGTTCCTTATTTTTATAGAGATTCTTCTATTTTTTATAATATTTTGGGAATTTATTATATAAAGTCTTCTTTATTCTTTAATATTTTTATAATAAATGATTTATAGAATAATAGGGGATTTTATGTAATATATTCTAGAAATACTAAAGAATAAAGCTTAAAATTGTAAAGTATTTCTAGAATATATTTCATATATTCCACTTTGTTTTGTAGTATTTTATATTTCAGAACTTATTAATATTTTTTTAAGGTTTAATTACAATTTCTAATAGTTTAATCATTATTTAAAAGTTTAATTAAAATGTAGAAATAAGTAAAATTAATGAAATGTCTTAAGAAATATTTTTGCAGTGAAAATTGCCCTGAAAAAGGTTTCTTGATATATTCTCTAATTAATTAATAATACGTTTAATATTTCTATAATAAATAAGAATAATATTTAAAGGTTTTACTATTTCAAGAATTTTCTTAGATGAATATAATTATTTAAGCAAATAAAGAGCAATAGATAAACAACACATTACCATTTATAATAAGATTAATATAAACTTATTACTACATAATTTAATATATTTATCTCCTAAACAAAACATCCTTTAAAGGAACTTATTAAAAATCTCCCAATATTAAAGCTATTCCTAATGAAACTTTTAAATATATATAACTTAATAATGCCATTACTAAATATTTAATTATAATATTTATTAATATAAACTTGCAACTAGTTTCAAAGGATCTCAAAGGTTTCCTTTTATTTTTATGTCAAAAAACATACAAATCCGTGATGGAAAATCTGCAACTGCTTCCACAAAGATCCTTGTTTTTTATTGCACTTTTATGTTGTTGTTATTCGTAATATTATTATTATTATTAATAATAATATTTTTCGCTGTTGTTTGGCTTTGAATTGTTAAGAATTCTACACACACAACACTTGCACTTTTCTTCTTCAATTTTTCAATTTTTTTTTTTGTAATTTGTTGTCAGAAAAAACTGCTTGCTTCTCTGCACAAAAAAATATAAAAACAAAACGGGAGGACAGGCTTTGTGTGTTATCGATGATCGATAAATGATCGATAATTGTGTCGCCTATATATCGATATACACAAAAAAAGGGGCGAAGAAACGGTCAAAGGAAGGTGTGCAAAAAGTTATCTCTTTTTTGTTTTTTTGCGGGGATTCACACGTAAAAAACACGACGCGACGTGAACAAGGCAAAAGCGCGACGGCAAATTGCGTTTTTTGACTTGACGTGAGCTTGTGACAGGCGGCGACTGCTAAAGCCGACCGATCCGAAAAGCGACATAGCGCAATTTCCCACAAAAAAAAAATAAGAAAACCGGGCCAAAAGAGAGACAGCCGCAGACGCAGTGGGTGAGAGAGCGAGAGAGGGCGAGCCACAGAGAGGGGGCTGTCCAGAAACAGAGAGATAGACAGAGAGAGAGAGAGAGGGCGAGAGCGCGAGAGTTCACCACAGCTTAGGCTTAGGTTTTTGCCGCCGCTAACAAGTATTTTGACACCGCATTTTTTTCAGCAGCATTTTGTTTTTATTTGTTTTTTTTTCTTACATTTTTTTTTGAGGATTTATTTTTTTTTTCCTCCATCAGCCCTTGAGCGATCTCTCCACCCGCCGCTTCGGACTGAAGGTGACGTCTGGCCGCTGCTGCTGGCGCCGCTGCCAGGCCGCCTGCGGTAAAATTCACCACAGCAGCGCTGCCAGCTTCGAGTGAAAATTGTTGAACTCAAAAAAACTGAGTGAGAATTTTGAGCGAGTTTCGAGTAACCGGTTTTGGTTTTAGGTTTTTTTTTTTGTTTGCCAGGATAACGCATGAAATGAGACAAGAAAAAAAGTTATAAGAAAAAGAGCAGCCAGGCAAGTGTGCGTGTGCGTGTGTGTGGTGGCCATTTTGGGTGCCAGGATGCAAAGGACGAGGACGATGAAGATAAATGCAAGGAAAGCAGATTTTCGGCACAAAACTGGAGCAGAAAATAAAACGCGGCAAATAGGGCAGCGACAAAAATAAATAAACAAATTCAAAGATTTTACGGAAATTAGAAAAATATAAAAATTTAATTAAAAAAAGAAAGGATCTTTAAGGAAATAGGGAATATTTTACAAGGAAATAATTACTAAACAAATATATATTTTTTTATTTCTAACCATTTTTAAGTTTTAATTTAGTTTTCAAAGGAAAAAGAAATTAAATACAAATTTAATTAAAAATTTTCATACAAATAACAAAGAAATTGCAGAGTTTTTCAAGTTGTTTCATGTTAGTTCATGTTTTCCTTTAATAAAAACTAATTTTCTTAGATTTCTTTATTTTTTAAAGCATTTTTAAGTAATTACAACAATAAATGCTTTAATTAGACATATTTTTCGTGTTAAATTTGATTTATTTGTTCTTAATTTCCTATGTTATTCTTTTTAATTAATTTTTTATTATTTTTCTCCTTAAGACTTTTCTACTTTAAATATTTAACAGAATTTATGGGTTTTTGGTTTGAATTTAGGTAAAAAACAACCAAATTTAATTTAAATTCCTAAAAAGGACCTTCTTATGAACTTAAAACCAATGTTTATTTAATAAATTAAACCCTTTTTTAATAAAAAATCTTACAAAATCAATAAAAATCCTTTAAAATCAAAGGAAAATCAAATTTTTTAATAAATTAAACCCCATTTTTATAAAAAATCCAAAGAAATCAATTAATTTTATAGTAAAATCCCTGAAAAATAAATAAAATCCTTCCAAATCAAAGGAAAACTAATGTATTTAATTAATTAAACTCCATTTTTATAAAAAAATCCAATTAAATCAATGAAAATCCTTTAAATTCCATAGTAAAGACCCTGAAAAATAAATAAAATTCTTCCAAATCAAAGAAAACCCAATTTTTTTAAAGAAAATAACTCTAAAAACAGTAAAAATCCTTAACAGGCAACGTCGTAGTACAGCATAAAAAGGACTCTTGCGGCGTGAAAAAGAGAGGGAAGATGGCCATCTTCCCAACGAAGCAACGGTTTAACGGTTAACGGTAGCCGAGAAATGCCTTATGACACTTTCTTGCGCTTTCTTCGCCTTTCTCTGTCGCCGAAGCGCCAGAACGTAATGAATAAAATATGCAATAAGCGTAAAGCAGCAGAAATATGCAAATTCGTTTACAGCGTCGCGTCGCGTCGCATCCTTGCTCTCCCCTACCCACTCTCACACTTCCAAACTGTCTTCCTCTCTCTTTCTCGCTGGCAGCCCAACGTGCAAGCTGTGCAAGCAAGATGGTCATAGAGTAACGCCCCCTGCTGGTCGACCATTTTACACACACACAGAGGAGTGCTTGTAGAGCGAGAGAGAGAGAGAGAGCCAGTGCGCCTGTGCAGTGAGAGCGAGACGTCGACGTCGCTGTCCTGCATGAGAGTTGAGCGTTTTTTCTGCAGGCAGCCGGAATGTGGTGAGTTTTGGCCTATTACCTCACGATCGCTTTGGGGGCGGAGTCTTGCCTTGTGTCGTGTGTGTATGTGTAAGAGCGTGCGAAAGAGACGGGACACACACACACACTCAGACACAGAGATTTTGTCACACAAAAGGAATGTCCTTTTCATTTTTCCCCTTTCTCCTTTTTCCTACCATGTCCCCGCCTGGCATTATTTTTATTTAATTTCGCTTTTTGGCGCGAAATTTTATGCTCAAATTCAAGTGCATAGGAAATAAAATAATAATAAAAGAAAATGGGTGGCAAAATAAAAATGGGAAAAACGAAGCAAGAAAAGGATTTTCCAAGGAAGGCTGTAAGGGTCTTTGTAATACTGATTTTTGTACATTTTTTATTATGGCTTTTTATAAAGATTTTCTTGGTTTTAACTATTAAAATTACTTAAAAATGTTAAAGAAATTATAAATTCAGCACAGAAAGTGTGGTTTAAAGGTGTTTTAAAGGATAATATCACCAGGTTTTTGCTTAATTTTATATTTTTAGTGCTTGTTAATTTTTTTATTTAATTTTTATTTTTTCAGTATTTTTTAAACAATTTAAACAAAGATTTTAATGAAATATTCAACATCTTAAGGGTTTGTTTGCGTTTTTAAGTTAAATCTTCGCTTAAATTAATAATAATTCAATTAATCTTAAATAAAATAATTAAAATTTCTTAAATATAAATAATAAATACAAAATACATTAATTTAAGCCTTTAAAATATTATAATAATTCAATTAATACTAAATAAATTAATTTAAGCTTTTTAAAAATAAATAATAATTACTGAATAAATTGATTTAAGCTTTTAAAATATTATAAAATAAAACTCAGGGTTTTTTAGAAAGGTTTTTAATTTTATTTAACATTTCTTACTTTCTCATTTCAATAATTTCTCAATAAATTACTTTTCCTGGTATTTAAAATGCATTTAAGTTTATTAGAAAATTATTTTTAAATTAAACAAAGTTATTTCTTATTTATTTCTGCTAAAAAACTAATTGTTGTTCTCATTCCTAAATTTAATTAAATATTGTAAAAGTTTCCTCTCAATTAATCATTTATTTTAGATAATTTCTTTACTTATCAACTTAAAAATTACAAAAATAAAATAAAATAAAAACATGCAGCCAAGACAGCTGCTGCTGTTGCGGATTGTTGCGAATTAACTGTAAAAAATGGCGCAATGTGCAATTGTTGATAATGGGGCATGTGGCGCGCATATCCTCTCGACTCTCCACATTTTTTTTGGACTCTGGCGCCTGCGCCTCGTCTGCTAATTAGTCGAAGCTCCCGATTCCGCTGCCGATCCTCCATCCTTCCTCCCGAGGGATAAATCAGGAAAGGGAGACCCAACCCCATACACCCTTCGTTGTATTTGCTAAACTTTGCATTAAATTTTGGCGCTGCAACAGGCAGGCAGGCAGAGGCTGTGGCAATTAATTTGGAGGCGCAACAAGCGTTGAAAGCGTCGAAATGAAGTGTGACGTGCATCGCTGAGAGATAAACACAGATATATATATTATATATATATGTTTCCTACACCGAAAGCCTAGTTTATTAACTAATTTAAGCTGTAATTTTGAGTAAAAATAAGGCTCTGGCTTTAAATTCTTTGAATTAAAAATAAACATAAATCAGGGAATTATATAAACTATGAAATAATATATATAACCTCATTATTTACACATTTATTTTCCATTTTAATCATAAATAACAGTTTCAAAATAAATGTAATCAAGTTTATTAATCCTTATATAGATTTAATATTCAACAGAGACCCTTTTTCATATTTTTTATATCAATAATTTCAAATTTAATCATAAATAACAAAACATTAAATCAATCTTGTTAATTTGCTTATGGTTTTTATATTTAAATGTGAACTTTTCAGCACGAATATGAAGGATAATATTAAGCTAAAAGCAATTCCGATTAGCTTTGATTCTATAAAAGTGTGCCCAGGTCTGCATTGTTCTAAATGTGCCTGTTTTTCTTGATAATTATTCCTAATTGAACTCTAACTTAACTTTAATTCTACAACACATTTTTAAAAGATGGATTTGTTTTTCTTTCAGTGCTTTTAAGGGGTTGCTGGGTGAAGAAGACCCAGGCCCATGATAGCCTGCAGGCTTTCCCACCTTTCCTTTTTTTTCCATGGCTGCCTTACCGTGTCATCTTTTATTTTTGTCGGTTTCCTTCGGTTTCTCCAGCGTTGTCAATGTGCGTGACTTTTGCTGCTACTGTCAGAGGCGGCTTTAAAGGGGGTTCTTAGGGGGGTTTTAGGAACCCTGACTACCTAGGAAATACTCTCTAAATAATTTAAACATAAATTAAATAGTAATTTTAAAAGAAATCATTAAAACAGATTTAAAAGTTACCGCAAGCCTAAGAAAATATTTTTTATTTAAGTCATAAATCACAGATTATTTTATAAGCCAATTTAAAAGTATAAACTTATAAAGAAAATATTTAAAAAAGGTTAATTAAACTTTATTTTATTAAATTATAATACTTATCCTAATCCTGAGAAATATTTAAATATTAAACCAAAACTTAAACATAGAGAAAAAGGTACTGTGACCTCGTCTATAATTATAATTAATTTATTTGAGGCCTTTTTTAAATAAATGCCTAAAATAAATTAAAGAAAAATAGTATATTTATTAAAAAATAATAAAAAAGAATAAAGAAAAGTATGTATAAGATCATAGAATAAATATATACCTTCTATGATAATTATCACTTAAAATAAAATATAAAACATATAATATAATATATAAAAATGCTCCCTCTATAATCTATTTTAATTATAGCTTAAAATAAATCAAGTATCATAATTTTTATCATATTATAATCATGAAATACATATATATACCTATCTTTTTATGCTTTTTTTTCATTATTACTTAAAATAAACTATAAATCCTAAAATGTAGTATATAAAAATGCTCCCTCTTTAATATATTTTCAACACAGCTTAAAATAAATTAAGAGTATCATAATTTATATCATATTATACCCCCTCTCTCAACTATTTTAAAGATATGCCCCTGGACAAAGTGTAGACATTGCTGGTGCTGCTGTTGCCTTTTTCCAGTTGCATCATTGAAGCATGACAACAATCATCTCCTCGGCTTCTTGGTTGTTGCTATTGTTGTTGTTTTTGTTATTGTTGTTGTTGTCAAACACTAGACAACAAATTGTTGTAATTATGTTGAGGTTGCGTTTCGCTTGTCGCTTCCCGATGTCATAATGCCCCATCCTCATTTCACTCCTAACCAACCTTTTGGCCGACCTGCAATTATGGTAAAAGTTGCATGGAAAAAACAATACAAAAGCAAGCAGAAGCAACAATAATAGTGCTAGCATATAGTATATACATTATATAGTAGCAATAATAGTGGTAACAACAAAATAACAGAAAACAGAAAACGTTTCATTTTCAGTTATGAATTGACAACAGTTTTTTCCCCTTGTCTTTTGTTTGACTTCTGTGTGACATGATCCGGGGAGAAAACCATTGGGAAATTTTGTCCAAAAACAACTAAATACTATATTTTAATATAAAGTTTTTTCCATTGGTAAACTATTGTGTAAGAAGCAAATTATATAAGGGTGAAATTAATGTTTAATTTTGATGTTTAAAGATTTGGGAAAAGAAAAAAGGGATTTGGCAAGATTTTAAGTAGTTTCTATGGAATATGATAAATATATATCAAAGAATATTTTATAAATATCTTAAATGTATTCAGAAATTATTTAAAAATCATTCAAATATCCTTCCAAACATATAAAAATATATATTTTGGAGAGAACAGTTGCTTAAATTGATAAGTATATATGCAAAAATATTTCTAAAATATTCAAAAATATTTTAAATACTCTAAGAATATTTAAAATATACCCAAAAATTTGTAAACCTTTAACTAAATGTATTTTTCAGCGGTAGATCTTTAAAATAAGATATATGCTGGGTTATCTGAGTTGTAATGTGTCGCTTTTCGGCATTAATTTACATGTAAATTATCTATGAACTGCGTTTTATCCTTTGACCAGAGTTCCTAACTCTAATTTTAATATAACTTTAAAAATTTCAGACTTCCCTCATTATTAAAGCATGGATTATTCAAAATGGTGAGCAATCTCTATGCTTTTTTCAATCTTTGTCCTGATTTTGTATTGAATTACATTTTTTTATTAATTTATGAAAGAGCAGCAAGCACTTTTCAAGGGGTTAACTCCATAAAAATACAGTTTCAGCTCAATTAAATTTTTTTTTCAAATATATTTTGCAATTTGTTTCATAAGAAAATGAAGAAGGGGTTTCTTTATACAAAATAAATTGATGCTTAGCTAACTTTGAAGGTATTTAAATATTCTTCCAACCTTACAAA
Organism: Drosophila truncata; assembly: GCA_008042515.1. Taxonomy (NCBI): domain Eukaryota; kingdom Metazoa; phylum Arthropoda; class Insecta; order Diptera; family Drosophilidae; genus Drosophila; species Drosophila truncata. The sequence continues at coordinate 38,735 of VNJQ01006686.1, read as the reverse complement.
ATACCTTTTCCTATACTTATAATGTTTACCTTAATTAAATTTATTTTATTAATAATTTCAAAACTTTATTAGTTAGTTTTATAGTTAGTTTCAGGCATCAAAAGTTAGCTTTCTTCGCGAATAACTTTTCACGCGCAGCTGACACTCATGATTTGAGCCCTGTTTCCCGGTGAGAGAGAGAGATGGCGTGTTTGGTCAACTTATGGGATGAAAACCGGACACGGACACGGACATGGACACCACACCGTCACAGCGTCACCGTCACCGACACGGACTCGGTTTTTCGTTATGGGATGTGGCACAGGGCATAGAATATAAGCCACATGGCATCGCACATGCAACAAGCTGGATGTGGCATGAGAATGGGAATGGGAATGGAAATGGGTATGCTTGGTAGGGATAGGTATAGGTATACGGGATCGGGGGCTGCCCTTTGGCTAACGATTATTAAACTGTCTCCGTGACTCCTCAAAACGGCAGCGAAGCGAGGAGATAATTATGAGATGCGCGTTGGGCTATTTTGACCTGTTTTCGTTGGGATTGCGTGTCTCACTGTACCCAAGCCAATGAGGCAATGCTGTCAATATGTTGATTTGTTTTTTAGCAAATTTGAATTTTTTATCAATTTATTTTGTATTTAAAATTGTATTCAATTTAAGGAACATGTGGAATTATTTTATAAGAGTTTTTAAAAACAGTTTGTTGGTGTTTAATATACCTTTTTGGGGTATTTTCATAGAATTGCAAAGGTATCATTATCTTAGAAACTTTCTCGTTGCTGTATTCTTTTTTAGTACTCGTTGCTGTGTTCTTATTTAGTTCTCGTTACCGTGTTCTTTTTTAGTACTCGTTGCTGTGTTCTTATTTAGTACTCGTTGCTGTGTTCTTTTTTAGTACTCGTTGCTGTGTTCTTATTTAGTACTCGTTGCTGTGTTTTTATTTAATACCCGTTGCTGTGTTCTTATTTAGTACTCGTTGCTGTGTTTCTATTTAGCACTCGTTGCTTAAGTCTTATTAGTAATCTTACTTGTAATCCTTATACTCTCTTTCGTACTCGTTGTTGTTCTTTCTCATTTTAGTACTCGTTGTTGTACTTAAACTCTTGCTCGTTGCTTTACTCCCACTCGTAGTTGTACTCGTTCCCTGTTAAGTACGATAAGTACGGTCTGGTATTTGCTTTTTCCCCGTCACGCACACACGAGTGAAATGCAATTTAGCGTAAGTGCCTCTAGACGCGACAATTGTCGTCCTGCTGCCACTCGCCACTCGTCCCCTTCCTCTCTTTCCTCCCCCCCTTCGATCCCCAAATACTGGCTACCAAGGGTGGACCCAAAAAATTGCCTCTGGCTTGCTTACATATGCAGGTTCCGTTCGACGCTTCCGCTCAGCCTCGCAAATATCAGCCTACACAGAGAGAAAATATGGAAAAATAATAATAGCAGAAGGTTGTGAGAAGCAGTTTTAATGATCTATGATTTTTTTAAAAATTTTTTTAGGCAATTTTAGACCTGAATTTGATTTAAAATGTTATTTTTAACACTTTGCTGAGTTTAAAAATATCAACAAATTTATTTTAAGTGCCTGACTGGGGTCAGAGGCTGCTCTGGAGCTCCGGACATGGACCCGTTCCCGCTGCCGGGACCAAGTCGAGTGTCGAGTGTGTGGCTGGAGTGGCTGGCCCGGCACTTGGCTGCGACGAGTCGCCGGGCTAATGTGCCAATAATAATCATGGCACAGAGGCAGCAGGACTAGCAGCACCAGGACCAAAAACCAGCACCAAGACCATTCCATCCAGAATGAGAAACAGGACTCGGAACAGCAACCGAAACAGAAACACAGCTTCGACATCAAATGGCATGCCAAAGTCTCCTTGCAGCCTCCTCCTTGGCTCGCACCCGGAAATATATTTTCCACTCTCGGACTCAGCCGGGGCATTATTAGCTCTCATTTAGGTAAATCCCATTAAAGAAAAAGGGGAAGAATATATATATATATATATACAAAATTAGCCAGGACAGGAGAAGGAGTAGGAAAAGTAGCATCGTTTGACATTTGGTTGGCTGCATTTGGGGTGTTCTCTGGGTGGTGTTAATGCAAAGCCTTTTACGCCACCACCCAGAAAAAAAAAACACATATATATGTATATATAGAGCCATCGAGTCCTGTAATGAGCACCATTCAAATTTGCCCAAAAAAGCCAATTCAAGTTGCCTTAAAAAGTGCCAGAAAAAAATTGTGCCTTGACTGGTAATTTCAAAGGACTTGAAAAGCAGCTTAAATGCTGAGATAAAACATTGCTAAATTAGAAAATTTCACAAAAATATGGCATTTATTTAAACTTAATAATTTATTTAGTATTTATTTGTTTATGTTAAGAAATTTCATTAATTAAGCTTGTCTCGAAGGCTTTAAACTTAAGGTTTTCCTAAAAGCAATCAAGAAACTAATTTCAAAATGGGTTTCTGTTTTGTGTGGATTTTTAGAGAGGAAGAAAATCTATTATAGAAATTATTTGAAATTTTAATTAAGTTAATTTGCTTAAAAATTAATATTTTAAATTAATTTGATATTTATAACTTTTTTATTTTTATTTGCTTATATATTTTAAATGAATTTTAAAGTCTCATTTATCTTACTTCTTAAGCTTTAACCTTTTGTTTCTTAAAAACACTAAAGAAACTAATTCGATAAAAGGTTTGAACCTTTTTAGAAGAGAAAGATAACTTAGTTAACAAATAATTTGATATTTAAACAAGTATATTATTTCAAGAATAAATTTTTTAGACTCTTAGAAACAGCATTTCTCTCTTAAGAAATTACTTAATAATTAAAGAACACAGCTAAAACTTGTAATTTCTTTCTAAATAAATTTCTTAAAATTAGACAAGAATTTAGAAGCCTAAACTTTCAATTCCTGTCTAAATTAATACTCGAAACAAATATATATTTTCTGCATAAAATTAAATAAAGAGTTTTTATGCACTAAAAAATAACTTAAAATATTATTTCTCTCCTAAAAAGTACTTAGAATTAAATTAAAAAATGTATTTAATGTTAAAAAGCTTTAACATTTTAATCCTATTTTTTCAATTAACAAATTAATATTTGAAAAATTCAATTTTCCTCTAAGAAAATAGAAAAATGAGAAGATAATCAAATAAATATTTAAAAAATTCAATTTTCATCTAAGAAACCTGAAAAATGAGTAGAAAATCAAGGACTCTGGTGACAAATGGGTGATTCGCCTCTTCTCGAGGAGTGCCTGCCTGCAACCCCTTGAGTGTGTGATGTGTGTGTGATGTGTGTGTGCAGTATGTTAATTATGTAAGCCCGATGATTCGCATCCAAAAAGGCAAGTCTCGGCCCCCTCTTTTCCTTTGGCTTCCACAGTGGGCGTGGCATGCGGTAAAATAAAATTGCACATTAGATTCTTGTGACAAGACCAGCTCCCCCCTTGGCTTTTCCCTCTATAGCTTTTCCAGCAGCCAAACTCCTGGCAAAAAAAGGGGCGCAGAAAGCGTTGCAAGCGTCTAAAAGGGGGTGTGGCAAATCGGGGACGCTTTGGTTTTTGCTAGGAAAATTGTGCAGTTGCAGCCATAATTATTTTTACGGCACATTGCGTCGGTGCCATGTACGGAGTCGGCCAGAGCCGCCAGAGAAGATGGAGGAGACGATGCACAGTGGGTTTAAAGCCTAAATGTTGGTTAAATATTATTAAAATATTTAAAATATTATTATACAATTTCTATGCAGTTTTATAAGAAATTCTGAAGAGGTTTAAGGTTTAAGGATATTTTAACTAAGCTTAAAATCAATGTATTATAGTTAATATTTTAAGAAATATATTTATTATTGGTAATTAATTTGGTAAACAATTTTATTTGTTTTCATATTTATTTTATAAATTTATAAACCATAAATAAATATTTCAATAATTTATTTAATTTTGTTTCTATATATTTTTCTATATTTATAATATTTAGAAATTGTAAATAAATATTATAATAATATACAACTTATTCTTTTTACATATTTAACCTTTTTAAGATCCAAAACTACCTGAAAATAATTATAATAATTATCTTAATACTAAAAAAATATTTTCTATATTTCTTTATTGCTTTCCCAATATTTTTTCTATATTTATAATATTTATAAATAGTAAATTAATAGTATAATAATTTATAACTTATTCTTTTTCCATATATAACTGTTTTAAGAGCCAAAACTACCTGAAAATAATTATTTTAATATTAAAAAAATATTTTCTACATTTCTTTATTGTTTTCCCAGACCCAGAATATTTTTCAAAGACTCCTAGACCTTTTCTTTAATTTTTTAAGATCCAAAACTACCTGAAAATAATTATAATAATTATTTTAATATTATAAAAATAATTTCTATATATATTTATTAATTTCCCAAACCCAGAATATTTTTCAAAGACACCTAGACCTTTTCTTTAATTTTTTTAAGAGACAAACCTTGCCTTAGGCCCCACTGTGCAGTCTTTGGTAGGCGCTGAAGTCGCAATCTGTGCCCAGAGAAAGAGGGGGGGTTAGAGAGAGAGAGAAAGAGAGGCAGCAGGGGGAGGGAGACGGGGCCTGGAGAATAATAATAAAAATAATTATGCATATATGCCACCCTCTGGTCGCAGGGGCTCCTCTTCTCCGAATCGCCTTACCCTTACCCTCCTCCTCCTGCTTTCTTTTAACCCTCCCACCGCCACATTCAGGCAGCCCCTGGAACCTCTTTAACCCACTGTTGCCCCGCCAAACCCCGCTCCCCGCTGCTAATTTAGATGAGCATGCTCGACAGTAATTTGCATGCCAGTTTCAGTTCCAAGCTCGCACTGGGAAAGCGGTTGGCAAGAAGGGATTGCAATTGGGTCTGGGGATGGGGATGGGGGTGACCTAGCGACCCCAGCTGAGAGCCACTTGTCTCTGCTTTCACCCCCCCCCCCCCCCCCCCCCCCCCCCCCTNCCCCCCCCCCCCCCCCCACCACCACCCCCTTTAAGCACGGAGCCCCAATCCCCAATCCCCTTAACCCCTCTTCGCTTTTTGCCCGTGTGACAGTTTGCAGCGTTGACAATGCCGCCTTCATGTGTCGTTGTTGTTGATGTTGCTGTTGATGCACTACAAAAAAATTCATTTTCGAACATTTTCTATAATTTTGGACTATTTTGAGATCTTAAAATGGATGCTCTTTAACTTTAAGCTTTTTAATTTGTTAATTTTGGCTTTACTTGGTAACAAATTGTGGCTTAAAAATACATATTATTTTACAAATAAAAGATGGGCTTTAAATTATGGAATGGGAGTCGAATTTTCAATATTAATCAGGGTTTACGAGGTACAATTTATATTTTTAAACTTGTAAAATATTTTTAATAGTATAAATGTTGTTTAACACATTTTATTTTTAGTTTTTCTAAGTCAAAAAAGGTTTTTAAGGGGTCTATTCCTGTTATTAAAGTCAAAATGTTTGGTTTTGTTCAATTAAAAGTTAAAATTAAATATTATATTGCATATTGTGGCCTTATTTTTAAGGAAATAAATTCATAAATTGTTTTAAAAATAATTTATGTTGAAGTTTGTTAAGCCTAAAGTGCTTCAAAGTGTTAATATTTATTTAAAAAGTTTTATAAGAAGTTAAAAATGGTTTAAAAATGGTTTAAAAATTCTCTAAAAATATATTCAAAATAATATGAATTTTTTTTTATATATATATTATGATGTATAGATTTTTTTCTCAGTGTCCCCTTTGGATGTGGCTGCTGGTGCTGCTGTGGCAGCTACTGCTGTTGCTGTTGTCTCACTGCCGCTTTTGTGCATATGTCGCAGCTGTCTTCCTACGAACAGCCGCTGGCTGGGCCCATGTCATTCACACACGCCGAGTGTGTGTGCTCTCCTCCGTCCCTCTTCCCCTCTCCCTCTCCCTCTCTCTCTCTCTCTCTGTCGGTGGCATGCCACCCCAGGTCGACAGTTTTCAGTTGGCAGTTTCAATCCCGGACCCAATCCCAGTACGTAACGTAACCCCCTACGTAAGCACCTCTTTTGGCGTAGTCGGCAGACCGTCCGTCCATCCGTCCATCTGTCGTCCCCTTGTCCCCTCCGACAATTGCAGCGCGCTTGCGCTTGTGGAGTGCCACTAATTGAGGCACCATCCAACCGATGGCACAACTGTACCCCGCACAAGGCACACACACCACGCACACCACACACACCACGCACACACCACACACATAGTCATGTGGCCTCCAGTCAAAAGTCGCGCCTTGGGGGGTCACTCAAAAAACAGAGCAAACTGTTGGAGTTCCAAATCTAAATCCAAATCGGAATCGGAATCTAAATCCTAATAGCATTATTTTTAAGATCTAGTTAGGGGTTCTTATATATAATATATTATATTTTCTTATATATAGGGTCTAGTTTGTTATAGAATATATATATATTCTCTAAATCTAAATCCAAATCGGAATCGGAATCTAAATCCTAATAGCATTATTTTTAAGATCTAGTTAGGGGTTTTTATATATAATATATTATATTTTCTTATATATAGGGTCTAGTTTGTTATAGAATATATATATATTCTCCAAATCTAAATCCAAATCGGAATCGAAATCTTAATCCTAATAGCATCATCTTATAGATAGGGTCTAGTTTTTGTAGAATTCATTCTTAAGATATATATATATTCTCCAAATCTAAATCCAAATCGGAATCGAAATCTTAATCCTCATAGCATCATTCTTAAGATCTAGTTAGGGGTTTTTATATATTTTTTCTTATAGATAGGGTCTAGATTTTGTAGAATTTACAATTGTAGCTTGGGATAAGGAAAGAGAATACATAATATTTTTATTTTTATAACAAATTCCCTTAAGCTAATCATTATTATATTATATATTAATTAAATGAAATTTAATTGTTTAAACAGCTTATTTTTAAGCTGCTGTTAAAGTTTAAAAGAATTTAAACCATAAACTACAGCTTAAAAATTAGTTTTTCATCAAGTTTATTGAATTTAAATACTATTTTTTAAAGGAAATTATTATATAAATACATAGTATTTAATTATGATATTTATTTATTATATAAAAATAAAGCCAATATTTATGTATGTCTTGGAACATCCTAAATATTCTTTTTCTAATATATTTTCTTATATCTTCGAAAAATTATTCTTATCTTTTTCCACTATATAAACCTAGCACAATATAGTCTTTCTTATTAATTTTAAATAAATGTTTTTTAAGCCTATTCTTTGAGTTAAACTTATTATTTAATATTTAGTGTTTAACCTATATTTACTAACAATATATTCTCCCTTAGAAACTCTACGTAAATCCCTTATTATCCCCCTTTATATTAAGTAAACCAGTTAATTCCCCAAACAAAGAAATGATTTAAATTTCTGATTGGTTTGAGTTCGTTTTGAGCTTTTGCAAACTGAATTTTTGGAAATGCCATTTCAAAAATAAGGCTGCTCCATATTTTCCCAAGGACTCGTCTCGATAACAAAGCTTCAAAAAGCCTTTGTGGTCAAGGTACACAGAAAAAATGCCAGGTGAAAATGGTTATGGATGCCAATGACAAGTCAGGATTTTCCCCAAAAGCTGCAGCAAGTTCCTCCCATCTACAAGGCATGATTTTGTGCAAATGCAAATGGAGGAAAGCCGATGGGTAAAGATAAGAGGGGAAAGGAAGAAAAACTAAAGGAAAAAAAGGAGCAAAATGGTTGAAAACAAACAAAAAAAAAGAACCCCAGTTGCCAGTGGAGCCACTAAATGATCCAATGTGCGGGGCAACAACGACAACACCTTCCAAGGAAAAAAAGGCACAATAAAAAAATAAAAAACAAACACAGGGTGGAGAAAAGCTGGTAAAGAAAAGAGGAAAATTCACTGGCACACAACAACAAATCATGGCAGTCAGCCCCCAAAACGGAAGCCATGCCAAAAGCCGGCACAAAAAACCAACTGCAAAATGGGGGAATACATGGGGGACGGCCGGTAGAGACTGCACCTGCCACCTGGCCACAGGTGAGGGGCATACACATAGGTGTGTGGGCCAGGCGCCCAGTTGCCCAGGTGCCCAGGTGGGTAAATCAAACTGTAAACTATAGGAGCCGCCATTTGCCGCCCAAAGTGCGGCGACTAACGCCAAAGACCAGCAAAAGGTACAGCAGTATAACAAAAAAAAATAGGAAAATGCTTAAAACAAGAAGCAGAGGCGGCCTAAAGGCACTGAGAAAATTATTATAAAATAAATAATAAGTAGTATATAAAATATTAAAAAAGTTACAGTGATTTTTGAAGGTTTTTTTGTGACTTTTAAAGCTTCTTCAGTTAAGGATAAATATCTTTTAAGGGAGAGTGATTTTGAAGACAATAGTTTTTTGTGAAACAAAAACAAAACCAACAGATAGACGGCTTGAACTATAATTTCCTTAGCTTTATGTTCTATTAATTTTTATTATTTTTTTATTGTTTAATTATTTGTAATATTATTTTTTACAACAAGTACCCTGACTTTAATTTTCAAACTTTTGGGGTTCGTTCTCTGAGCCTGTTATTCATTGCCTAAGCCTGCTTTTAGACTGTGCTTTCATCTATAATTAATATATACAAATTAGTTATATATTTCATAATTCATTATTTTATTTATCAAATTATTTACTATATGTACTCTTTATTTTATTGCTGGAAAAATTAAAATAATGGCAAGAAAATATTATGCTTTAATTCTACAAAGTCCTAAGCCTGCTTTTAGACCTTTGTACTTATAATTTATATAATATTATATATACATAATTGTAAGCTATAAAAATACTATTAAAATTCAAAAATGTTTAATTTTTCTGTTAAATTATGAATTTTTCATACAACAAAACACAAACAAAGTACAAAAAACTAAAGTTCTGTAAAGGATCGATGGATTGAAGTCCTAGAATATGAGTTTTTCTTCCGTATAAGTCTTTTATTATAAATAATTAACTATAATATAAATTTCTGACCTAAAAAATATATTTTTCTGATCTATGTTTTATAAAAACAAGTATTTTTATTATTATATTTTCTTTTATTAAGTTAAAAAGTTAAAAATAAAAACAAATAAATAATATTCTGTGAAGGAACAATCCTCCGAAGCTCACAAAGCCTTGGAATTTTAATTTTTCTTCCCTTAAAACCTTTTAAAATATATTTATTAAATGAATTAATTAATTATTTAATTTTAATTTAATTTAAAAACCATTTTTCCCAGTGAGGCAACAAACGGCGACAGAGTTTTTCTGGCACTCAGTCGCCTCATTGTTTTGTAGTTTGGCTGCCATCTTCCGCCGATGCCTCCGACTTTTCTTCACTGTTTTACTTGTTAAAAAAAACTCCCTTTTTTGTAGATTTTTTGCCATGTTTTTTTGTTGTTGCATTTTGTAGCTTACTTTGTTCGGTTTAGCGTTGAAAGCGCTACAATGGCGTGAAATAATATGCAAAATACACACATGCACCGAGGGGGTTAGGGGTCAAAGAGCAAAGAGGGTGGTGAGATGGCGCACTCGATGCGATAAGGATGATGATGATGATGATGGTGATGATGGCGATGATGGTGATGGTGACGGTGACGAGTGGTGTTGATCGCCGCACGGCTGCTAATTAGGCCACTTAGAGCTCCGTTCAAGGCACTTTCTGCAGGAAATCACAGGAGCCAGACCAAGCCAGCCACTCCGCCAAAACGGGGTGGAATGTTCTCAGACGTGGCTCTATATATATCCTCTATATATAATATATATATATGAATATATTTATGTGTGTGCCTGCCTGTGTTTGTGCCATTCGGTCCGGCCATTATGGCCATAGTGCCATGTAAGTGTGTGTTGAGTATGGCAGGCACCACTCTTTGCCTGTTCGCGCCTCCTTCGCCAGGAACTCTGACGTTTCCGCTGGGAGGAGGGAGAGGGAGGAGAGGGAGAGGGTAGACTTCATCCAGAGTGAAGGAGGTCAATGCATTGGCAAGCCACTCGAGGGGGGTGGGCGGGTCACTGGCTTTAAGAACATCAACAAATAATAATTTAAAATGCCCGAAATCCAAAGAAACAAAGGGAAAAATATGAATAAGGCTAGAAAAGAGCCTCAAAAAAAATGTATAAATATTTTAAATTATATTTCTAACTTGTTTTCTATTAATTTAATTATTTTCAATTATTTTTCTAACTTATTTTCTATTAATTTAATTATTTTCAATTATTTTTATTTATATTCCTTAGAAACAAAAGGGATAAATAAAATAAAATCCAAGATAGGCCAGAAAAGAGCCTCAAAAAAATGTTCTAGATATTTTTAATAATATTTTGAACTTATTTTCTATTAATTTAATTATTTTCAATTATTTTTCTAACTTATTTTCTATTGATTTAATTATTTTCAATTAGTTTTCTTTACATTCTTCAGAAACAAAAGGAAAAATACAAATAAGAGCCAAGATAGGCCTGAAAAGAGCCTCAAAAAAATGGTATAAATATTTTTAATAATATTTCTAACTTATTTTCAATTAATTTAATTATTTTCAATTACTTTTCTTTAAATTCCTGAAGTTTAAATTACATATTCTTAGAAAAAAACCCTTTAATAAATCCCTCCAAGCTCAGGGAGCAACTGCAAGCAGATGTCTCTCTCCTTAAGCTGACACCTGGCACTCAGAGAATCCTGCCAGATCCCTAAATTCTAGCCTAGACAAGAGCGGGCTCGTAGGGAAGGAAGGGGAATTGCTGTCGCTGTGTCACAATGGCCAACAGCTTAATTAGGCCTCTGTGCTTACCCAATTAGGAATTAGCATTCAGCGGCAGCAAGGATCGGGTAAAAGGAGAAGAGCCGAGGAAGGATCAGATCAGACCCCATATAAGCTTACACACAAAAACACCGGAGCTCCTTGGCTCCTTGGCTCTCGGCTCAATGAATGAAACTCAAGCACAGGATATGCGGCATCTTTTGATCCGTCACAACAACAACCAGGACAAAACAAGGAGTCGGGGAAGGAGGGGCGTGGGCGGTTAGGAGCCGTTCGGAGGCGGGGTTAGCTGCCTCGAAAACTTAGACAGCCGAGGCAAAGATCAGAGGAGCGACGCCGCCGCCGACGACGACGAACCAACTTTTATGGTAATTCGAGAAGCTCCCAAAAAAGGATATGTGGTACTTATATACTTATATATTTGTGAATTTATATATATAAATATATATATTTGTATGAGCCTCTTTCATTCAGCGGCAGGATAAGCCAGGATACCCCTTATTGACTGGGTCGTTCAACCGCAGAGTCAAAAAGGGTCGGAATTAATCCTATTTTTATTTAGGAAATTAGGTAATAACAGAAAGAAATATTGGGGAAATAATAGATATAGATATTTAGGAAATTAGGTAATAATAGAAAGAAATATTGGGAAAATTAGGAAATAATAATTATAAATATTTAGGAAATTAGGAAATAAAAGAAAGAAATATTTAGGAAATTAGGAAATCATAGAAAGAAATACTTAGGAAATTAGGAAATAATAGAAATAAATATTTAGGAAAATAGGAAATAATAGCAATAAGTAAGTAAGTAAATTAAGTATGTGGAAAACTGTGTGGATTGTTGAATATTTATTTATTTATTATGATTATTTATTATATAAAGGAAGTCGAACTATTATACTTCTTCACTAACATTTTAAATGTAAGTAAATATATATTTAATATATAATTATAATTATAAATCAAGGATAATAATAATTATTAGAGTAACTATTGAAGTTTATTATTAATAAATTTAAATTAGGCAAAAACTATTATAGGTATTCCTTATTTAATCAATTTTCTTTTATTATAATCAAAGAATATTTCCTTATTTATTATTAAAATTAAATTAAAGTGTATTTCAAGTAAATATTATAATACATTCCCATCTAAAATCCTTAAATATGTAAAAACCTTATTTTCTTGAAGCAATAGAGTCACTCTACATTTTTGTATCTCAACTATTATTTGAACTTTAATTAAAAAACTTAGTTTTCCAATGCCTTGATTAAATCCCCAATGATTTCCCAGAATTTAAACCACAATTCATATATTTTTTGGCCACGACAATCACTGGGCTTCATCGATCCATCAAAGATGAGCCCCAATCAGACCGATTTGGTCGATCATAACTTCCAGTGACATCTCTCAATTTTATTTTATTTTTTTCTGCATGGATACGGTCCTCCATTCAGCCAGGATCTTGGAGGCAGTGCCAGGATCCCATTCTCCAGGCTGTAGCAAAAGTTACGAGCTGCTGTCAAGCGCAGGCTGAAGGCAAAGCCAGTGACGTGACGTGGTGACCCTTTGTCCGGCGGTGCCTCCATAAATTGGATCGCCCGGAATCAGACGATATATACTACCAGCACTCTCTGGCTTTGGCTCTGGAGATGATGATGAGTTCAGCCGAGTTCGGCGGAAAGTCGCCCGGTCACGGTGGTCTATGTATGTCAATTAAGAGCCAGCGGTTAGCCGCCGCTGATTTATGCAATTGTCTGACAAATGCACAGGCAAAAATATATATGTTTTCTTTATTATAAATGTTTTTTAAATTATTTATTAATTATTTAAAATATTTATATTGTTTCTAATTGCTTGAAAAACTATTAAAATTGTAGAAGGTTAAGAAATTACAGCTAAAACTTTATATAAAACCAAAGCAATATATGTTTTCTTTATTAGAAATGTTTTAAAATTCATGTATTAATTATTTAAAATATTTATAGTGATTATATTTGCTTAAAAAACTATTAAAATTGTAGAAGATTAAGAAATTTCAGCTAAAACTTTATATAAAACCAAAAGGCTTTCGTTTTATGGTTTATTGTTATATTTCTATGACTTTGTTTGTTTATTTTTTGGTTATTTAATTGATTGATTAATTTTTAAAGGCTTAAGCAGAGACTTTCCTTAATTTTTAAGGCTTTTAAGAGCCAAATCAAAGCTTATTTCTCTCTGTGTAAGGCAGCGCCCACGGCTTTGGGTTAGAGATCAACTCAAAGACGTTGGCCAGAGACTTCCTTCCGTTACAGTTGCCCAAAAAAAAAAAGAGAGAATTATATAAATAAAGAGTATTCCTCTCGGACATTGGCCAACTAATTGGCGGACGTTGGTGCCTCGCTTTGGGGCAATCCAAAATATAAAAAAAAAAATAACCCAAAAGAGGCACGGGAGGCACTGATAATAACTTCTTCAACGAGCCCCATGAAGTGAAATTATTCGGGTAAACATGCACGCTAATTACAAAACCCTCAAAAAACAAAAAACAAAAAAAAAACAGGAAAATAAAGGGGCCACAGTTAAAAAAAAAAAGAAGGAAAAGAAGCAACGGCGCCGGGAGGGGGACGGACGGTCCAGAAAAATGATATAATATTTTATGAATCAATTCACGAGAGCGCCAAGTGGACCACCGTCGCTGTCAGTGGCGACGCCGCCGCCAGTCGCCAGTCTCCAAACTCCGTCTTGGGTCTCGGGCAGCCAGTCTTCAGTCTTCCAGTCTTCAGTCTTCCAGTCTTCAGTCTCTTTCTCCCCCCTGTCCCTCCCCTTTTTTTTGTTGGAGGCACACGAATATCGCCATCGTCGTGCAGTTAGCGAATGAGCCACTTAAAGAGCCACAAATAATAATAACGACTTTAACGACAACCACAACAACAGCCGGAGATCAGGCCTCTGCCACACAGAGAGCGGGCCCACAGTCTGCGGAGCCAGTCTTCTTGGCCAAAACACTGAGAAAAAATACCATTTTATAGCCATAAAACCCCTCGTTTGGAGGGGGTTTTCTTATTAAAAATAATTAAATATTTAAGCTAACACTCAAAACCTTTGAAATTAATTTTATAAACAATTTTCTTTCGGTGCATTTCGAGCCACACAAAGTTGAGCCTCCTTGCTTATGACTGGACTGGCGTTTCGATTATGACTGGTCTTTCGGGATATATATTTGGGGCCCTGGCGCTCGATTCTTTTTTCTTCTTATTATTATTTTTTTTTTTTTGGCGGAATGAGAAGGGTCGTTCTGTGGGCCCATTGCCGCGCCCTAACAAGCACAAATCAACAGGTTTATTATGATATGGCCCAGAGGATCAGGACGAACGTGAAGCAGGAGCAGGAGGAGGAGGAGCAGGCCAGTGGCTGTCAAACTGTAAGTTCAGGTCATTAACGGGGGATATGGGAGTTTCACCCATTTAAAATGATTTAAAGCCAAGTAAGGCAGGGAAATAAATCAAATTAAATAAGTGGAAATATTTAAAATAAAAAATAAAATATATATGGTACTAAAATATTTTTTAAGGCATTTAAAAATTATTTGTCAAGGTAATAACTCCACAAATGCAATTAAAAACATTTAAAATCCCATAATAAGTAATTTACAAACCCCAAAAATAGATAAAAAACAATTAAAAATCTTGATTTTTGTAATAATCTTATTTGTTAAATTTATTTTCCTGCAAAAAGTTAAAGCAAAACAAGCTGCCAACCTGGCAGGATCCCCCCTTTTGCTATTTATGTATATCCTGCATGGCTTATGAGCTGTCAATCAATATTTGCACCTTTGACCCTGACGCCTGCGTCATTAAAGATGGCCCCCGGGGCAGAGACAAGCTCACACCTCTCAAATACACACACACACACACACACACCTCCTTAGACCCGCACACCCACAAACACTCAGACCTTGAGAAATATAACAGCAACACAGTTCTCCTTGAAAAATCCTTTTTTTTCACCATCAAAAATGGCAAAATAAAAGCTATTCAAATGAGCTCTACAATTTTCACCTGTATTATAAACGATCCATTAGTTTACCCATATTTTCGGATTATAAACTCAACTGGAGACCCAAAATCAATTAACTCTTTTATGCTTTCATCGATTTCGCTTCGAAAAGAAAGCCGAAATCCCAAAATGCCTTCTTGTTTGGTGGCCAATCAAGGCCTTATGTTAATTATAATGTTTTGGTTTAAACGATTATACAAATCAAACCGTTAGGTGTTACAAATGACCAAACACGCAAGAAGGTAAAGATATTTGGTAGGATTTTGGGGAATTAAGGGAGCTCCCCCCCATTCCCTGAGAAGCGATCAAAGTTGATTAGATGACGGCGGATGCTGTGTAGACATCAGAGGCAACTTGCCTATACAGTGGCAGGTCAAGAGAATGGGAAGGGATTCTTGAAAATAAAATATTTTGAATTTAAAAATTAAAATTTAGATAATTATAGGCGAGTTCGAGGCGAGGTCTGTGATGAGTGTGCCAAAAAATGTTTATATTTGTTTAATATATAATATTTTGTGGATAAAATTAAGATTAAGCTGAGAATTTCTTAAAAATGTATCTTAAAAATTTTTTATTAATTCTAAATTTGAAAATATATAATATAATTACAGATTTTGAAATTTTTCACAATTTTTTTAACCCCTTATCTTTTTTTTAAAAACTAGAATCATAAAAATCGAAGTTTGGAAATGTCATAACTTGGCCAAAAATCCACAAATTTCAATTTGGGAAACGACGCTGTGCTAGTTTTTGTTAGCTTAACAAACCTAAGTTTATTCATTTTCTTTGATTTTCTTTTTACAAAATTTTTAAAGAATAAATGCAACTTGGTTCTAGTACAAGTATATAAAAGTATATATTACCTTCATTATTAAACCGTATTTCGTCAGTATAATTTTATAAAATTTTATGAAGTAAACTATAAATTAATTTCTATTTTTTTCTACGCTTAACTGCTATTATTTTGACCCTTATTGTACTTTAGAGCATAGCTTCTTGGGTGTCGGACGTGCGTGCGTGCATTTTATTACGCGCGGATGTGATGTGATGGGTCTATCGCATCGCATCCCATCGATGGGGCCTCTCCACTTGAGTTTAGCTTGTTAAAAATCGCTGAACGAGAGCATTTTACGACCCGCTTTGATGGGCTATACCCAATCCAAAATCCAAATCCGGCGGCGGGGGATTTAATATAATCAGGGGGCAAATCAAAGCCAGCTTTTCAGAGTCTGTGGGGATGTGGGTTGAGGAAGTGACTTTAGATGACTTGCCAGCTTCATTTACCAAGTCATTAAAAAATCTCTAGGAGTCTGTAAAAGTCTCTAGTTCATTATTTATTATATTTATTTAAAACTTCTATAATATAATAGAGATACATCTTAAACTTGTATCAATTTGTTATAGATTTCGACTAGTTTCCCCTCTCTTTTCGGTAGAACGAACAGTTAGCCAAGCACCTCTTTTAGCCAAGTTTCTGGTAGGAGCTTTGGAGCAAAAGACCACCCACTAAAGCTAAAAACAAACCCAAAAAAACCCCAAAAAAGTTGTCAACATTTTCATGTTGCTGTTTTGCCGTTGCAACTGGCAATTGATGCAAGCATCGAATTTGTGCAATGTCCAGTGGCCAAGTGGAAAAGCGGAAAAGTGGAAAAGCGGCATGCTGCAATCGTGGCACAGAGAGAAAAATTTATTAATTATTGATGCAATTTTCAACTGAGGAAATTTCGGTGAATTTATAAGCAAAATAAAGGCATTCTTAAAGAGAATATGTATGAAAAAATGCTTAGAAGAGCCTTAAATAATTATTTGAAATATCCAAACTAATTAAAAATTAAAGTAAAAATATTTATAAACATTAAAATGATTTAATATAATTTATTTTCTACTTAATATTAATTTTTTTTTTAATTTTCTTTATGATATTCTTTACAATTAATTTAGGTTTAGGTTTTCTATTTTTCATCGCAGTGTCTTTTGAGTTTTTTGGTCTAGTGAAGGGGCCACCCACGCAGCTCGTCCCCCCCAAAAAGGGGAGTGGGATTTGCTTGGAGGGGGTGGTGTTTTTTTTCTTGGAAGGAAGGAGGAAGGAGGAGGTGGTGGCCAGAGCTTAGAGCCAAAAGCCAGCGAGCGAGCGGAGGCACTTGAACAAACGGCCATTGTTGCTGCTGTCTTTCGGCATTTTTGTTGTTGTTGCTTTTTTTTTTACTTGTTTCGATTATGGCTGGAACGTCGTCGATTATGATTATGATTTCATAATCTCTTCTGTTCAGACGGCTGCCGATTATTATTTTTTTGGGAGAAGAAATATGAACAAAACATTAGGAATAGGAAAAGAAATAAAAAAATGAAATTAATAAATAATAATACAAGAAATTTAAATATAGGAGTATATCCATGTGTTTTTTGATTCATATATTTTAAAAAATATTCTAAATTATGAGAATTCTTTATTTACTAACCCTAAAATATTTAAAATAATGATCATATATTTTTATATTATTATTTAGACCTAAAAGCTTTATAATTATCTTTGTTTTCAATAATAATAATAAAATAATAATTATCTTTATTTCAATAATAATAATTATATTATTTTAGATATTTTCTTGCTTCAAATAATATATTTTTCGCATTTTCTAATTTAATTTAATAATTTTAATAGTAATACTTAATGTATTACTTCCCAAAAATACGTATTTTCATTTATTTAATTTAAATAAAATACAAAATACTAGAAATAAATATTTCCAAAAAGATTTTTAAAGCCATAAAATAATAATTACACAATTAAAGTTACAAATTAAATTCTTTTCTTTCTTAATATTAATTTAAAATCTGAAATTTGAGATGCTGTTGAAACTTGAATACCATTTTTTGAAATTTCTGGTTTTGTGCTTCATTTTTTTTTATTCTTCTTTTTTTTTTTGTTTTGTAATTTAAGTGCCGCCATTGGCCATTGTTGTTGTAGATTTGTGGGTGACCGCGCACTCTCTAAAAACGTCAATCACTCAATTAAACTTAATTATAATTGCGAAGCGATGATGGCGGGCGGGCAACAACAACAGCAACAACTAAAAATTTCCAGAAAACAACAAGAAAAGAAAAGAGAACGAAAAAAATGACGAGAAGAAGTGGAAAAGCCAAAGAGTGGGAGTGGAAAAAAGAGGGGGCGGCTCGTTGAGATTTCAAGAAATTTCGCAGAAAATTGTAAATGCACGATGCTGCCGAGAGATGCTGGAGAGCTGGAGATCTGGAGAGATGAAGATGAAGATGAAGATGAGGATGATGATGGCGACGCGTCGCCTCCACTTTGGTCTCAAATTTAGCTGGTCGTTGTCCCTCCTACTCCTCCTCCACCTCCTCCTGTTTCTTCTTAGCCTCCTTCCACTTCCTCTCCCACTTCCACTCCCACTTCATCTCATCCTCCTCCTTCAATCCAACCTCCCACTTTGGCTGCTCTTCGTGTTCTGCTTCTTGCTGTTCACATTTTGATTGCTAGCCTGAGAAAATGAAAGACCACAGAGCGAGTAAACTGTAAAAAAATATAGAAAAAATATAGAATATATCATAAATTAACATATTTGTAGATACAACACAAATTAAGCTTAAATTTCCCAACTGCTTTTAACCTTAGCTTCAAAAACGGAGACTACATTTTGTATAAAATCTTTATAGGTGCATAAATATCATAAATTCTTCAAGACTTTATAGATAAAAATCTATATTCTTAACCCTGCTTCCTAGAAGTACACAAAAATCTACTAAGAACTGATTTAATTTTGATTTTAAATATAAATTTTCATTAATAAAAACATTCAAATAAAATTCATACCAAAAATCTTAATAAGACCTCCATAACTTCAAATAAAATGTATAAGAAGACTCCCCTAATTTTCTGTCACTGTAAAACCTTGCATGCTGATGTCGCGTTATGCAAAAAGGCCTTCTTCTTCTCCCTTTCCTCCAAAGGTGGCCACGCATTTGGGCGATCGAGAAGAATCGCCCACCCAGAAGACGAGTCTTCAAGACATGCCCACAAAATAACTGGGCAAGGGGCAGTTGTCCATAGCTTCATGTAGCTAATAAAAAAAACAGAAAATGGAACTAGGAACTTCCGCATTTATAACAACATCAAGTAACGTTTTTTTTATGATTTTAATGTATTAATGATGGCCATGGAAATTGGGAAAAAAATAATATAATTAAATAATATTTCTGTTTTAATGAATTAAATAAGATATATATATAATACCTTATATTTCTGTATCATTAAAATATCTGCTTCAAAGCTTGGCTATAAAATGTAATAACTTGAAAGTTTTAACAGATAAATTCTTATAAATTTATCTATGAAACGTAGTGATTTTTTCATATTTTATTTACTTAATTAAACTATCTTAAATTCATAAAAAGTATATGTTAGGGGTTGTATTTTTTTAAAGGGGACTTTCACCCAAAGAGCTCACACGAAGCGTAACTCGCGATCTTTCGCACAATCACACAGACACATTTCAGAGGGTTTTGATTGCGGCTATTTTAGAAGGGGTTTTTCTTTTTTTTCTGCCTCCCAAACCCCCCTTAAAAAGTCCGCCCATTGGCCGCAACTTGCACAACAATTGCATTGTTCGCAGTGTTCGCAGGGGACTTCCCCGGCCTCTGCACCATAAAGCCATTATGTAAAGAGGCGACGCAATTTGTGGGCGTGAACTGGAGCGGCCACCGAAGCGACCAGTAAGTCCAACACACTGTTAAAAATTCTGGGAATTTTTTACATAATATTCCACAACATTTTTAAAAAGATTAAAAAGTTAGTCATAAAAGATAAATATTATAGTTTTGTTTAACAGCTTTTTAGGCAGTCAAAAAAAGGGCTTAAAAAATTAATTAAATTATAATAAAATTATAAAATATAAAGTGAAATATTCCTAAGAAATCCGGCTTAATTAGACGACTTTCCGCTCAGTGTGTTGGCCTAACGAGCGGTGACCATTGGAGCGCTGCCTCGGGCGTTGTCACATATTTTTACGCTTTTGCGATTTGCAGCTAGCCAAAAGGGTGTACGAAGGGGGTTCCTCTGGGAGGGTTAAGAGGGGGGCCATAGGAGCCTGTAATTAGGGGCGGCATTTTGTTGTCGGTCCGTTGACAAAATGTTGGGCAATTGGGAAAGAAAAGAGATCTGCGAATGGGTCCCCAACGAAACTCCATTGCCGGAACGGTCGGTCTGTCTGTCCCCTATAGTTATAACTATAGATATTTATTGTTTCCCTGAGAATGTCTATAAATCTGTGAAGAGTGCTTCTGTGGGATGCAAGATTCTAAGAATTACTTGAAAGAATGGAGAGGTGTAAAAAACTAGAGAAATTGATTAAAATTCAAGGAAAACATTAAATAAAGTTAACTTTCCTTAGAGAAAATAAGATATTATGATAATAAGATATTAAGATCTCATATTTAAATGTTTTTAGATATTAACACATCATATTTAAATTTATTTAATCCATTAATACGTGATAACTTATAATTTCTTGCGATTTGATAGTAATATCCTTGTAATATCCTTAATAATCCTTAATAAATAAAGTCAAAAAACTATGTTCTTCTCAATAAATAATTTTTTTCTAGAGAAATAATCCCCAAAAAAATGTTTAACTAATTTTCCAAAACTAAATTCTTTTTTCCATTGAAATGTTAATTAAGGCAAAACACCGCCCATTTCCCAAAACTCCATATAGAGTTACCTTTAGTACATTCTTTGAAGAAATCGATAGGAGCGCCACCTGCCTATCGATTACATGTGTGGAAATCCCTGAAAAACAATTCGCAACTGGAAAATAAAACCAAAAAGGTGGGATGGGGGAATTAAGTGATCCTAAGTCCGAATCCAGGTAGCCTCCGTCTCTAATGGCCTTAAACGATTTGGTCCTTTGAGTCCATTGTTTGCACTGCACTCCTTTGTGTGTGTGTGTGTGTGCGATGCATCCTCCCGCCCCTTTTGTTGTTCGCATTGTAATCGATATTTGGGCCGCCAGCAATTGAAATCAATGAGAAATTTTGGGAATCGAGTTGAAATCGAGACTATTTTTGTGAAACTCAAAAATTGGGAAAAACTGAAAAACACCAAAAGGAAAAACACACAGATTGCAATCGAGGGCTATGGCGGCGGCAATTAAATCTACTTGACTGCCCAAACATCACCCCCATGTCTTTAGAGATCTGCGGAATTATCAGCAGATGTGCATTGATATTTTTTTTACAACTCGGGAATTAAGCAATTAAGGAAGATGTTTATGGAATATTTTGGTGAAGAGTTTTATTTTAATATAAGAAATATAAAAGAGAAGCAAAGACAGTCTTTGTCTTGGTTATATTTTTATTAAATTAAAGGCAGCTTTAAAATATTTTCAAAATATGTTTAAAATATTTTAAAACCTTTGGAGAGTTTGAATTTCTAAGAATTTCTTTGAATTTAGAGTTTGAATTTATTCCCCATATTTATATAGAGTTTCCCTAATATATTAACGTCTCCATTAACCCATCCTCCCACACATAATTGAGGCTCAGCCTCAGCTTTTCATCCCCATCCACCGCCAGGGCCATTTTATTTGTGAGTTGTCATTGCCGCTGGTTGCTGCCGATATTCATCAAAGAGCTGCGATTGCTGCCGATTGCTGCTCTATAGCCCTGTATCTGTGTACATATGTATATGTATACCCCTCGGATCTCGTACGACCTATTATTTGTAGGTCATAAATTTTATTGCTCAACTGGCGTTTTGTGCAATTAAATCTCAATGGCTTGACGGCGGCAACGGCGGCTGCCGTCTTTTGTCATTTTAGCCTTTGGATGACGCGTGTGCACTTGAAAAAAGTCACCAGCCACCGGAGGGTTGGAGGCTTTAACTATTATATATCTAGTGAATCGATCGGTTAGGAGATAGTTACCAACGACCTACACCAACCAACACCAGCCATCCGTAAATATTGTGACAATGCCAAGTCTAATGAGGACCAGTTAAAGGAAGGCACGCTCAGGGAGATATTGTCAGGATATCAACAGCAAAAGGTCTTATCGTGCCCCGTCATTAACCACAAATGTTGGAATGGAAGGTAGGGATAGAAGTTCTACAGGAATTGGTGTCTAAAGGGAATCCTTTAAATGAATTTTTAAATTGAATTAAATGCTAAACCTTTAATTTGAAGATTTCTTGTATTTAAAGTTCCTCAAATAAACTTAAAAATTAATATAAAGGAGTTCCTTAAATAAATTTTAATAAAATACAAAATTTCTTAGTGTTGCTTAACGTCTTTTGTTGCCTAACTCAACTCCAATCTCGCTGAAGTCATTCATAATACCCAAGGTTCCCAAGACAATCCTCTGACATTCACATCTTCGCTGGCACTCGACACTCATAACTCTTAACCCATGGCACACATTATTACTTATGGCAAGTTTCTTCAGGGGTTATTTAGAGGGTTTACCCAAATGGCTTCTGTTTTAAGCCATTCACTTGCTGGCATTTCGAGGAGATTTTTTTGGTCAAAAGGGCATCTGGTAGAGAAGATCTTAGACATGGACATGATGGAGTTGGGAGCTGGTGGCTTAAAGTGAGCCCCACCCAAGTTGCACTGAAAGTAACTCTGAAAATAACTAAACAAATTAGGTTAATTATTTCTCTTAATTAAAGTTTCGAAAGGTATTTATAAATACCTATATTAATATCTTTAAAACTTAATCTTTAAATATAAAATAAAATATTTAAAGACTTTGATTTTTCTCTAATTTTTCCAGTGCCTTTTGAGATGTGGTTTAGGCATCTTGGTAGCGCTGGTTAACATTTTCCCACAGGCG
The DNA here is from genome assembly GCA_008042515.1 of Drosophila truncata. Lineage (NCBI taxonomy): Eukaryota > Metazoa > Arthropoda > Insecta > Diptera > Drosophilidae > Drosophila > Drosophila truncata. The sequence continues at coordinate 16,056 of VNJQ01006686.1, read as the reverse complement.
CCGTCATAAACGAGCTACGTGTCGCCATTATCAGGTGGCTCTTTCCCCCCCCCCCCCCCCCCCCNGCGACGTGTCGCCCTTATCAGGTGGCCCTTTCCCCCCCCCCCCCCTATTAACCCTTTTCTGCACCTCACTTTAACCCCCTCTCAACCAGGAAATCTCCATCATCATAAGCATCCTCCAAGCGAATCCTCTCTGATGAAATCGAAAGAAAAAAAGGCGACTAGAGCTTGGCGCTTGGACAAAGTCAACTCTTTGATAAAGTTGGCTTGATTGAGGAGAGGGAAGGGGGTTGGCGGGGGTGTATGGCCAACTGGGCTGTGATTCTATTAGCAATTTCCGCGGAAATCGAGGCGCATCTCTAGAACCGTTAGCATCAAAGGCCCAGCGCCACTTGCCCGCCGTTCCGAGCCGTCGGCGAGCGAAGCGCTTGAGCGAAAACAGTAGCGCCGTTCAGACACTGAAAGAAATATATAGTAAACAATTAATAATTAATTTTTAGAAGAGATTTTCGAGGGTATAGAATAATATATCATTATATGATATTATATAATGAGGGATATATAGAATAATATATCATTATATCATGGTAATTTTTGAGAAGAGATTTTCGAGGGTATAAAATAATATATCATTATATAATATAATAGAAAAATATATCATTATATAATATTATAGAACAATATATCATTATATTATATTATTATAATGATATATTATTCTATACCCTCGAAAATCTCTTCTAAAAATTACTCTTAACTTCAGTTACCTTTTCCTTGTTATTCTTGAGATTTTGTTTATTGGTCTCCGACTATTTCTCTCTGTTTTTACCCCCTCATCGACCCAGTTCCACTGGCTGCAAAAACAAATGCTCGAGTTCAAAGCCTAATGCGAAAAATTCGCAGAAATCTGTCATCGCCTTGTCAACGCTTCGTCATCGTGAGCGGCAGCACAGGAAGAAGCCAGCGGCGGTACCACCGGAGCCACTGGAGCCCCGAATCCGAATCCGAATCTGTATTCCCTGCATCTCTCTCTCTCTCTCTCTGTCTCCTCTGTCTTCTCTGTCTCCTGGCTAAGTGTGGCTCCAATTGGCGCTTGACATGCCCCCGACAACAGCAACCGGCGGACGGACGGACAAGCAAAAATATTGTTCCATCAAAAATCTCAGGCAACGTTTTCACATCCGCCAGAGCTTTAGACAGTGGTTAAGTTCTTAAATATTAAATAGACAAAAATTAAGGCTTATTTATTAGATATTTTTTGAGGTGTTTTATATTATTGCAAGATATTTTTATTATTTCATTTATGATAATTAAAATGGTTCCTGTTTTCCTACTTTAAACGTACTTCCCATCTAGAATTTTGGCTTAAAATATTTGTAGAATTGTTATTTTTATTATATTTTTATTTAAAAGTATAAAAAAGTATTAATTCTGATTGAAAATAAATTAAGGAACAAACTTATTTTATAATTAATAAATTTTATAAATTTATACCTTTTATTTCACATTTATTTTGGTATTTTTAAATATATTCCTACAATATTTGTTTAGTAATTTTCTAAATCATTGTTTAAATATTTTATATTACAGATTTTCTTGGCAAATTTTGTGATTTTGCCCCACTGTCCTGTGTTGCCGTTGTCATCGTCGGCGATCATATCAAAGCGGCGCAAATTTCCTGCCGACAATTCAGATAAACAAAAGTGTAGGAGTCGGCATCGGAGTTGGAGTTGGAGTTTGGAGACCGGAGGAGTTATGCCAGAAGGATATTCATATGTAAGTTGAGAAGAGAACTTTGGCGACAGTCCATAATCCCTGATTTTAGTTATAAGTTCTCAGAGTTACCTAAGCAAAAAAGGTAGAAGGGGGAGATTAAACTTTAATATTTTTATTAATAATATTTTTACTCATTGCTTAAGATCAAAGCCTGATTTAATATTCAATCTTATATTCTTTTTAATATAATATATATAAATAATGAATTTAAATTCTAATCTATGTTAGGGTGTATCTAAAAATCTAAAAAAATCATAGACTAAAGTCTTAGGTTGCTCTCTTTTTTCTTGAGAATTTTCCGCTTGTTGCTTTTCATTTGCATCATGAAAATTATATATTATGGCTTCTATTAAACGCTCCATCCAACCATTATCTATATAGACTCTATATTATAGAGAGTAGCAGGATTTGGAGCACCTTTCGGCGCTAATTTAACATCAAAGAGGCAAAATCGCAACTGGGCGCAGAGCATTTAACGCCAAATTCCGCACAACAAAAGGCAGTGTAGGCAGGTAAGAGATGATGGTCCACTACCTGGGATAGTCTGCTAAATAATTTGTCCCCCAAAAGAGGGGGCTTAGGGGGCCTCTTCGTGCCGCATGCCGCATGCCACGGATTTTTGTCGTTAGATTTTTGTGCACTTAATTGCCGCAATTAGCGTGGGGCGCGCTTTGTAGTGATAGCACGCTGCACGGCAAATGGTCCGGCAAATGACTGTTTCACTGTTCCCTAAAAAAAATAAAATTAAACAAATGGATACCAAAAAATAACCAAAAATCCTCTACTTCTTGCCACCGAATTTTGCAGATTCCCTTTGCATCAAAAATTTGGCAAACAGAATGAAAGGAAAAAAGGCATATTTCATCCATGTTTCATCATTAGCCAGGTCAATGGTTTTATTTTAAATAAATTCTGCAAATGAAGGAAGCAGTTAACACTCTGGCTTTAGCTTTTATAATTTTCTTTGAGTTTTAATGAAGTTTTTATAAAATCTTTAGGTTTTATAGAGAGGAAAATTTTGTTTAAATTTCCAAGAATATTTTGTAATACTTTAAAGACTTTCCTTATTAAAATTAAATATCTAAATCTATATATTTTGGTTTATATTATATTAAATAGGATCTTATTCACACGATTGCCAAATGATGCACTCATCAGCGGCTCAGTGGCTCCGATTCCCAATCCTCAAACCTTGGCTGCCAACTGGCGCTGTCAATAAAATTTGCGTCCGCCTCAAGGGGGGAGCAATACCTAAAAAATACAACAAAAAAAATACTTTAAAAAATACATACAAAATACAACAACAAAAATACAAACAAAAAATACATTGAAAGGGGAGAAAATCAGGAACGATGGCTGGCGGGGATCGGATCTGAAGGCGACCGGCTGGCGCGCCTGTCGTGGTCGATCAAAATCAATGCTCGCCCCATGGAATTGCGAATCAATTGCCGGCCGGAGCCCAAAAAAAAAAAATAAGAAAGGAAAAGAAAAAGAAAAACCTCCACTTCCACTTCCAGCTCAGCTTCAACTTCAGTTTCGGTTTCGGTTTCAGATACAATTCGGGCTGAGAGATGCAGATACAGATGCAGATACGCGGGGATACGCGGCTATACACACAACGGTATCGGGCCAGACGACGACGTCAGCTCACTGGAGTTGAACAGTCGTCGATCAAAGACAAAGTCCCGAACTGCCTCTGCTGATCCGCTGTTTTCCAGCTCACAGCATCGAGCATCGAGCATTGGGCATCAGGAGCTGCTCCTTCTGCTCCTGCTCCTGCTCTTGCTCCTTCCCCTATCTTGAGTCCCGATTCCCGAGCCGAGACAATGAGCTGCTCTCCTTCCGATTGGCACTGCGATGAAGACGACGCTTTTGGCTTTACTCTTTTTTTTTGGTGACAGCGACAGCAAAAGCAAGCAACGGTACACAACTAGAAAAATTAATTCCTTAGTAGAATGATAATCTATTGGGATAACTATAGAAATTTTAGAAGAATTTTCTATCAGAATTTATTTATTTTATTAATTATTTAATAGAATGATAATCTTTTTGGATAACTTTATAGTTTTTAGAGGATTTTTCTATCAGAATTTGTAAGCAGTTTTATTTTATGTATACTTTTGACATAGGATGATATATCTCTAGAATTCCTATACAGTTCTAAGGGAAAGCAAAATTATAGCTTTTGTTTTTCTTAAACTTCCAACAATCTTTAAGAAAAAGCCTCTAAATATTTTTAAATATTTGTTTCCATAGAAGTTCCTATACAGTTTTAAAGGATTTATCATAGAGTTCCTAATCACAGTAAATTCCTAAAGAGTTCCTTATGAAAGTGGATATTTTTCATATTAAATGATTATTCTTTTAGAATTACTAAACAGTTTTAAAGAAAATGATAAATTTAAAGGAAGTTTCTGAAGAAAGTCTATATTTTATACAAAGAATTTCTAAATAGCTTTGCGGGAAAGTAAATGTTTTTGATATTAAATGATTTTTTAGGAGAATTTCCCAGGTGTTTTTAGAAGGAATAATATTCTTTCTGAAATTCTTAAACAGTTTTCTAAGAAACATATTTTTCTTCTATAATTAATAGCTAGTTTTTAAGATAAGTCCATAATAATAACATTTTTCTTTTAGAAAGCTAGACTAAATTTTTCACATCAATTTATACGTTCCGTTGGAATTCGTAAACAGTTTTCCTTTTAATTTACTTAAAATCCCTCAGAACTTTATTGATCACTCAGAAATATAATAATTTCCTAAATTCTCAAAGAAATACCTTTGCTTTTTGAAGTGCACATAAAAATCGAATACAAATGCGAGTGCGAGTGGCAGTTCGGGAGTATTCAAATGTGGCTCAGAGACGAGATCTCAGCCCGCAGATTCTTGCTCCTTCTTTTTTATTTGTTTTTTTTTGTTTTTGTTTTTTTTTTTTTGCCCAGTTTGTGCAGTGGTGCAGCTTCTGGTGCCTCACGTTTCGCCTTTCTCGTCGTGGCGCTTGCAACTTGATCGATGAATGGCCCCTTGGCTGGACTTCGTTCGTTCCGCTTGCTCCTCGACGCCAGAATTCTGGGCAAGTCGCGAATCCAAGCGCCGCTTTTGAGCCGGGCCCCAACACAATCGCAATCACAATGGGTCGAGCGTGGCCCTGGGAGTGGAGTGGAGCGGCGGCTCAGTGGGCTCAGTCAGTGTCAGTTTCGCTTTGGGTCTCGCTTTTGGTTGGGTTTTGGTTGGGTTTTGGCCTCGTCTTGGGGTATCCAGTCTTGGTCCCAAGTCTTATACCATTTCCACTTGTTTTAGCTTTATTTTCGGAAGTGTTTAGGATGGTTCCATAGGGCTATAAGAAATGTTATAATAGTTAAAGTATTTTTTATAATATATAATATTATAATATAATATTTAATATTATAATATAATATATAATATTATAATATAATATATATATTATAAATTTATAAATATGAATACTTAGGAGCTGTTCGACACACTTTCTTCTAGATAGAATCACTTATAAATCATCTGTTAACCCTTCTAGTTTAGCACCTGGCCAAGATCCCCTTTAATTAGAGCGTGGTGGGTGACTGACTGACTGGTGATTAGGCCTCATTACATCCTCACGATTCTAATCAGTTAACATCAACAACCTGTCCTCAGCTCTCCGCAGGGTATCTCTGGTGTGGTGTTCCCAATGAAACTGAAACTAAAACATAGAACGAGAGAGAGAGACGTCTTTAGGACGGGGCACAAGGACGGGGACATGTCCACTTTGTTTGCCTCCAAATGACAGCTGATTGCCTTTCAGCCTTTCTCGGTTCTAAAGGATCCGTTGCTCTCAGGGTTCTTTTTTTTTTTGTTTTTTTGGGATCAGATCGGATCGGTGCCACTCCACCTCCAAGTCCTACAGCCACAACGCGATCGCAGGACCGTTCTCAGAGGTCTCCTGTGTTCTGTGTAAGCCGGCGCCTTTAATTGGCATTTGAATGATGTGCACACACGCTGTCCGCTCGCAAAGCACTGAAAAAAAAGGATATAAATTGTAGGAAAATAATAATAATATATTAATAAATGATAATAAATAATAATAAGTGATAATAAATAATAATAAATGGTGATAAATGATAATTAATAATAATAAATGATAATAAATGGTGATAAATAATAATAATAAATGATAATACATGATAATAAATAATAATAAATGATAATAAATAGTAATAAATAATAATAAATGATAATAAATGGTGATAAATAGTAATAAACGATAATAAATAATAATAAATGATAATAAATAATAATAAATGATAATAAATAATAATAAATAATAATAAATGGTGATAAATAATAATAAATGATAATAAATGATAATAAAAGGAGGAAGGAATAGAGTTAGCATCCTTTCTTGATTTTTAAACTAGTTTAATATGTATATAAATAGATAAAACCCATTATTACATAAAACATGAACTACAAAAATTATTTATAATTATAACTTTACTATTTATGTTATAAATATATTATTACTATTGAATTTAATTCTTTTTTTCCACAAAAAAAATATAAAGAATACATAATTTTTAGACAAAGTCAAGCCAAGACTCATTACAATCTCATTTCTAAAGTTTTCCCGGCTTTTTGTTCCTTTATTTAATTTCTCCCAGTGTATTCCTCGTATAGCCATCTCTCTCTGTTATCAGGCAGCGCCCCTTATCAAACTTGTCGATCGCCTCCGGCTGCCCGCTTATCTGATGCTCGTTTTGGATAAACGCATCATTATTACTGTCGCCGCCACAGCGACGACGTTCTCGAAAAGCCAAAAAACACAACAAAAAATACAGAAAATACAGAAAATATATATACTAAGGAAACTGCAGAGGCCAAAAATGGGAACGGGTACGAGCAAAGGGTTAAACGCGAAGCGGAACCACTGAAAAACCACTCGGAACAGTCGGTGGTCGCCGTCGATCGCTGGTATTATCTTCTTGTTCTGCTCCGCTCTGTCCTCTGTCCTGTTGTGTGTTGTCATTATCTGAACGATCTCAATCGCTGCTAATTAATTTCTAGGGTATTTAAGTTAATTTACATACCGGACAACAAGCACCCGCGTACAGCTGCCGCTGGCTTAAAGAACTGAAAAGAACAGAAAATAAAAACAAATAAAATAAATGATAATGTTAATGGGTTAAGCGGGGGTGATCCCTCTCAACATTGAGTGAGAATTTGTTGTGCGTAGGCGGCGTCTGCTTAATTTTCGTTAATTAAAACAAATGTTAGGCCGGGGGACAAATGCTCAACGATTTTCATTTCCGTGCCATTAAGCAGCACGGGTGCCCCTTAACTGTCGCAGCACTTGGGAAATTAGGAAAAATGCCCAATTGCATTTAGGGTGGGCGAAACTACGAGACTACATAAAGAATCAACGAATAAAAGTGCACTTAATAGAGATCAAAAGTGTAGAAATTGAAACAGAAAATATATCGAAATAACAATAAAGAATCAACAAATAATAGAGATCAAAATTGTAGAAATTGAGACAGAAAATATATCGAAATACCAATGGCAGAATTATCTGTGCTTAGGATTATATTGTTATGATATTCGTTTATATTTATTTAGTTTCAAAGTGTAAGAAAATTCCTATTCTTATATAGTTTCCTACATTTATTTCTTTATTTAATAGAATTTAAGAACCTTTAGCTTTTTAATGTTTCTAAAACTCCCAGAAAAAAACCTTCCTGATTTTAAATTAATACATTTAAGTAATATTTTATATTAAAAACAAGGTAATCACTATCAAAATGCGTAGTGGGAAGTTCTAAGGTAAGACACTCGGTAAAAGTGTAAAAGTTTTAAGGTCTTAAGTCTCTTTTCCCCTCTAAATCCTAAATATTTTAAAATATGTCTACATATATTTAATTTACATTTAAATATTTTAAAATATGTCTACATATATTTAATTTACATTTTTTGAATATTAACCCAATATTTTCTTTCCCTTACTATGTTATTTTTATTTATTTATTTGATAAGTTTTAACAAATGCTGCAATTATTATTAAAAACTTAAAAAATAATATACTAAGCAAGTTAATTATTAGTTAATATTTTTAATTTATCATTTTGATATATTTATTTAATAGATTTCAATTATTTTGCTATAATAAGGTTTATTTTAATCATTACATCTACTATTTCACTTTATAAGCTTGCTTTTGTAAAAAATTACAATATAAATTACATGAATTATTATTATTTAAAATATTTCTTATATATATAAACAAACTCTTTACTATTTCTTATAAATAAAGTGTTTAAATAAATATTAAGAATTAACAAAACCTTTAAAAGCACGTAAAACTTACAGCTCAGCCCTCATTTGGTTGTCCTTGAACGGAGGCAACCCGCAAAGTGGCCAAAACACATTATAGATCCGATCAAATCAAATCAACAACAACTAGTTAATAGCTCAACCCCCCAAAAAGGAAGAGAGAGAGACTACGCTTTCCCAGGACTCCATTGTGTCCTTTCCCCGACGACGACGACGTTTGCGATAAAAACTTAATAAATAAATTGACTTTATGGTTATGGGGCTGAGCACAGATACGAAGCCAAAACTAGTAGTGGTTGAATTTGGATGATATAGCCATAGATATACCAGATACCAGACGCAGAAGCAGTTACAAACATATGACGCTTACCGAGAGAGCTCATCCTTGAGCTCATCCTCATTCTCCTCGCACTCGAGTCCTGGCTCGTGGCAGGCCTTTGTGTTGCCACAAATAAAACCATAAATAAAACGCAAACGGCTGCCCCCTTAGCCAGCCACCCCCTCGCTGGCGCACTTTTATCAGGCGCAAAATGTATTCATGAGTAATTGTCACGCGGGGTGAATGGAAATGGGAAAAAATTGGTAGTGGAAATGGAACTGAAAATGTGCATGTAAAATGCAGAGAAAGAAAATATAAATAAAAGTAAAGCGTATCAGAGGAAGTTTCTTTTATAATAAAATATAAGAAAATATTATCTTCATGCTAAATGTGTTTTTAAAATAATTTCTAGAGTTTTCCCATGAGAAGCTAGTTATTAATTTATTCAAAAATATATATTTCTTACAATTTTTTATATATTTCAATAATTTGCCTTAACAAAATTGATTTAATCTTTAAAATTACTTTACAAAAGAAATCTATACTTTCTATAACATTTTCTTTCCTAACTTTTCTCTCTCTGCTCTTAGAGAACAAACGCTTAAATGTCCTGGCTGGACCAGCGGATAGATGGATGGCTGGATGGATGATGGTATGTATGGCTGATGGTATAGCTAATAGAATAGCTGGTGAAATGACTGAGGAATGACTGGGGAATATATCCTCGGACGACTCCAAAGGCGACTGTGTTTTGGGAACGGACGGAAGCTATCGGCCGGGCGGAAGTGAACGGCCGCCGCTGGCGTTTGGGCCACGTGATCGGAAGGAAGCTCAACTTGCGAATTGAAACATCCGACGCAGCGACAGCGAGAGCAATGTCAGCGGCAGCAGCAGCAGCTGATGTGTTGTTGTCCTGTCCGGGACGAATGTCCTCGGGGCCAAAGTGACACCAAATTGTCGGCTAATCTGTCGATGACTTTTCACTGCATTCACAACTACACCCACTTTGTGTGTGTGTGTCGTCCTGTCCTGTCCTATTCTGTCACCCCCAAACCAAAGCCACCCCCGGACTGGCATTTTGTGAGAAAATAGAATAGAAAGGGAGTTGTTGTCACACAGTTTTTTAATTATATATAAACAACAGCTCGAAAATACTTTGGGTTCTTTGGGAAAATTATTTGTTGAGCTTTAAAATTGCTTAAAATATTGAATATAATTTTCAAGAATAAATAAGAAGTACTAGAAGTGCTCAATATAATTTAATTATTAAATATTATTCATGAAAATATGATTGTATTTTTAAATTTTTTTTTTTTTACATTAAAAAAATTTAAAAACATTTTTGTTATCTAGAACATGGCTAACCAAACACATAAGAACAAGGCTATGCTTTCCCTTGCAAAATTTATGTGTTTTTGGGCAAAATATAATATTTCACTTTTGCCATTTAAAATTTCAGAACATGGCTTGACGGATTCTCCCGTTGATGCTGATCAAGAATATATATCTATTATGGGGTCGGACTTACTCCTTCATTTTTTAAAAATATTTTCAAAAATATTTTAAAAGGGCCGTAAGAACATGAAACGCCATCAAGCGGCCGCCGTTTGAACTACAGCTTGTGGGCTGAATTGTTCTATTTTTAGCTTTCGTGTCTTGCTTACACAATGCACACGTGTAAGTGGGTTTTATGTATTTGTGTGCGTAATCGCGGCTTTGATTTTGTGTAAAGTTTTACAAGTCACAAAGTTATGACATTTCCAAACTTATAACATTTTCATCACGAAATATATTATATTTCCTCTAATAAATTATAGCTTATGGAAAATAATACAACTAATGATTAAATAAAAAGACATAAATAAAATTATAAGCTATTTTTCTGTTATCCGATGCACATTTAAAACTCTATAAAATTAAATTACAAGTTCCTTTTGTAAAAAGTATACATTTCTTGTTGCATTTTGGGCATAGTTTGAGAGTCACTGGTCATCGCTCCTGTAGCCTTATTTATATATCTACATATGTAGTACATATATATGTGTGTGAAGCGCCATTCATTGTTGTCTTGAAGTCCCGAAAAGTTGTTGTTTTTATTGCCGCTGCCCCGGCTGTTGTTGTTCTTGCACAAAAAAATGTTTGACTGGCGCCACTTGAATAACTTTGCCGAAGATGTCGCTGGACACACACACAGGGGGGAGGGGAGGAAGGAGGAGGAGGAGGAGGTAGCCAAGGTAGGGAGAAGGAGCAGGAAGGGTTTGGACTTGGGTTTGGGTTTTGCTCCGTTTGCCGGCGTCGTTGTCTCAAAATAAAGACGATCCAATCCGAAACAAAAAAAAAAAGAAAACGAAATCGAACGAGTGCACACTTAAATGCAAAAGGACATGAAAAGAACACGACTCAAGGATTGCCCCCCCCCCCACCCTCTCTGTCGCTGTTTTGGAAACCTCCTTGGGAGCACCCCCGAAATCCCCAACAAAATCCCAGCTCCAACGAGCTTCTCTTGATGCTCTTTCTGGGGGGTTTTTGGAAAGTATTTATGCGATTAAATCAGGGGAATTTAACTGCCTATAAAAGTTATATAATATAATTTAATATAATTAAATTACATATAATACATAATAATAATAATAAGTGTATTAACCCGGTAATTGTACCAATAATACGAGAGGTCATCGGAGGTACAGACTCCCACAATAAGTAACCAAGATAATATTAGAATTTGATAGGATCTACCGAGACTTTCTTTAATACATGGCATTTTCTTGGGAATGTATTTTTAATTAATCATAAATTGCATAAAAACTACCTACAGTTTTATAATTTAATTCTGTTAATTTAACATTTTCTTATATAATAATATAAAAACAATAGTAGGGTAAGGTTTTATTATTTACTATTTTATTATATATTTTTGTATTATTTTCTCTTTCAAAGAAAACTAAGAATATTTATTTTCTACTATCAACTAGTCTGGTTTCATGAGGTTTCTAATATATATAATATATTGCTTAATAGAATCTCTATAAATCTTAGTCAGGGTATTACAAACTTCGTTGAGAACAAACTTTAAACTCATCTTGTTTAATGTAGTTTTATTTTTTTTTTCTGTAGTTTCGCTGGCTACCAACGCGCTTTTGTTTTAAGGCTTTTCGAGTTGGCCGATTGTTGTTCTTGTTGTTATTGCAGATGTTGTGGCAATGTTGTTGTTGTTGTTGTTTTTGGTGTTGTTGCTGGGCATTGAAGACGTTGCCGTTTGATCAGAAGCCGATGCCGCCGCCGCCTCAGCCTCAGCCTCAGCCTCAGCGGAGTTATGCGCTTGCAGCTTCTCCAACTCCTGCCTCCTGCTTCTTTTTTATTTATTTATTTTCTTTTTTTTGCAATCCCGGCTACTTGAGGCGCCACCAAGCTTCTGGCCGGCAAAAATGCCATGTTCCTCTTGTGGCCCCGTCTCTTTCGCAGCCACACAGGCTGTCTCTTTCGCCGCCTCGCGTTGGCGCTAAGAAAACGCAGGCCAATTGGCGTCATCCTTCAAAAGCGGCCAGCAAAAGGCGAGGATATAGCCAGAGTCGGGCTCTATATATATATATATATATAGAATGTGTGTGTGTGGCGGCACTTGCCGCCTTCATCCTCATTTTGTTCTCAGGCACTGCAAAAATAAATAATAAAAAGAGGATCAAACACATGATACACACAGAGAAAAGTTGGTCTTACAAATCATTATCAAGATCTTACATTGTATGGATTTAATCCTTAAAATATACAAATGATAAGCTGGGAACAGTTCAAGGGATCCAGAAAATCCTTAAGGGTTTGATTAAGTCAGAAAAAGTCCATCTAAAGTATAGAAGTTATATAATTTAGTGATCAGATTTTTACTTAAATAAATCCATATTTATGAAGTAGTTAAAACGTACTTTAACTTAATATTAAAAGACACTAAAATCTTGAGAAAGACTTCCTGCTTAATATAAAATATTTAATATCAAATCTATACTATTTTATAAATCTTACAAATCATTATCAGGATCTGATAATGCATGGATTTAATCCTTAAAATATACAAATGATAAGCTGGAAAAAGTTCAAGGGATCCAGAAAATCCTTAAGATTTTAATTAAGTAAATATTTTAATGGTGATCTGGCCAGAAAAACTCCATCTAAAGTATAGAAGTTATATGATTTAGTGATCAGATTTTTACTCAAATATTTCCATAGCTAAAACGTATTTTAACTTAATATAAAAAGACACTAAAAACTTAAGAGAGACTTCCCGCTTTATATAATATAGTTAATATCAAATCTCTACTATTTTATAAATATTATTAAATATAATTAAAGTAACATATATATCCAACAGTTTTGTTCACTGTGTGGTGGCGAACTGACAGGCTCAGTAAATCAAATAGCCGCCAAGGCAGCATTATGAGCGGAGCAACGGGGCCAAAACCTAGGCGGTGGTCCCTGGTATCCAAAGCTAAACTAAAAAAAAAAACTTACAAAAAAAAATACAACAAATTCTGTCGGCATTTTTCTTGTTTTCATTCCGCGAGAGACCCTCCTGTGCTTTTGGGAAAATTTATTATATTCGGCAAGCGGCGCTTGATTTTTATAACTATCATTAATACAATTATTATTATTAATATTATTAAAGAGCAACAAGTTCTCACAAATCTAAAAAGAAACTCTTAATATATATAATTATTAATTAATTAAATCTTTGGGCAACAAACTCTTCGCAAATTCTTTGTTTTCCAGTCTTAGGCTCAAAATATTAAATATTCATTTAAGAAATTATTTATGTAGACATTTTAAATTAATTTTCCCATTAAACACTTTTCACTTTGCCTTTATTATTTTTTTAATTACTTCAGAAGTTGGTCCATAATCTAATCTTCCATAACGCATTCCAAAAATGATTTTAAAAATCGACATTTGTTGAAATGATTTTGAAAACTGGACTGTTGACCAAAAAAACAGAATATTTTCGGCGTTTTATTTTTATTTTAATTATTTATACAATTAAAATTAACACATTTTAATTGCCAACCACTTTTTAATTCGTTTTTACTTGGTTTTTAGTTATATCAGATGTAACAACAGAATTGTCTTCAAAAGCACATTAAAACTATGTTTTAAGAAACCAACATAGTTTGAAATGTGCGATGGAAAACGTGACTGTTGATTTAAATATATAGTTTTTTGTATTTAATTCACACTTCACACTTCTCACATATTTTTTATTTATTTTTATTTTGTTGTATTGGAAGTAGCTCAACAGTTTTGTCTTCAGCACCACATTAAAAGTATGTTTTTAAACCAACATATTTAAATGTGTTACTGAAAACCCAACTGATGATTAAAATGTATTGTTTTCCTATTTAAATTTTATTTTCAATTAAAATTAACACAGTAACTAACCACTATTCACACACTTCTCATTTGTTTCTTAATTATTTTTTGGTTATATCAGAAGAAGTTCAACAGTCTTGTCTTCAGAAACACTTTTAAGCTATGTTTTGAAAAACCAACATAATTTAAATGTGCGTCTAAAAACCTGGCTGATGATTAAAATTGATAGTTTTTTGTATTTCCTTTTTCTTTTATCACTTTTTAGACACTTTTTTACGAATTTTTTATATAATTAACACACTTTAGTTGTGGCCGGAGTAACACCATCTTATTTTAAGGGCAACAATCCACAAAATTATATGAAAACATAAATTTAATAGACTTGTTCCCCTAAAATACGACGGCTAGTTTTGTAATATTTTTTCTTATCCTTTTTGTAATATTTTTCACTCGTTTCTTTTAGATTTTCTATTATTATATAATTTTTTCTTTGATTTTTATTTTAGATTTAAAATATTAGACACCTTTCACTTTCATTTAATTTTCTGTTATTTTCTTATTTTTTTCAGAAGTAGCTCAACAATCTAGTTTTCAACAGCGAGCCCAAAAAATGTTTTCAAAAATCCACATTTTAGGACACGCAATTGTAAACCTGAATGTTGACTAAAATATATATTAGTTTGTTCAGTATTTTTTATAATATTATAATTAATACACTTAAGTTGCAGCGCCATCTTATTTTAAGGAAGACCTCTCACCAAAATTAAATGAAAACATAATTTTTATGAAAGTATTCCCTTAAATTTAATGGTCTGAAAACAATTTAATTTATTTTAGATTTTCTATAATATAATTTATCCTTTGATTTAATTTAATTTAAAATATTAGACAGTTTTCACTTCCTTTTTTATTTTCTATTATTTTCCTAATTATTTTAGAAGAAGCTCAACAATCTAGTTTTCAACAGCGAGCCCAAAAAATGTTTTCAAAAATCCACATTTTAGGACACGCAATTGTAAACCTGAATGTTGACTAAAATATATATTAGTTTGTTCAGTATTTTTTATAATATTATAATTAATACACTTAAGTTGCAGCGCCATCTTATTTTAAGGAAGACCTCTCACCAAAATTAAATAAAAATATAATTTTTATGAAAGTATTCCCTTAAATTTAATGGTCTGAAAACAATTTAATTTATTTTAGATTTTCTATGATTATATTATTTTTTCTTTGATTTTATTTTTATTTAAAATATTACCCACTTTTCACTTCCATTTAATTTTCTGTTATTTTCCTAATTATTTCAGAAGAAGCTCAACAATCTAGTTTTCAACAGCGTGCCCAAAAAATGTTTTCAAAAATCCACATTTTAGGACACGCAATTGTAAACCTGAATGTTGACTAAAATATATATTAGTTTGTTTAGTATTTTTTTTATAATATTATAATTAAATCACTAAAGTTGCAGCGCCATCTTATTTTAAGGAAGACCTCTCACCAAAATTAAATGAAAATATAATTTTTATGAAAGTATTCCCTTAAATTTAATGGTCTGGTTTTCTTTTAAAAACTTTTAACTTGGATCTTCTTTGGTATATTTTTTGGTTATATCAGAAGCAGCTCAACCGCCTTGTCTGCACCCCACCATCACAATATGTTTTTTAAAAATCAACATATTAGAAGATGGGGCGAAAACCTGACTGATGATTAAATGTATATTTTTTTGCACAGTATTATTTATGAAATTAAAATTGGGCTGACGACAGTGACAATATCTTATTTTAAGGATAACCAACATTAAAATTAAATAAAAACAATTTTAATAGAAGCTTTCCTTTAAATACGATTGTCAGTTTTTTTTTTGTTTTTACCTTTTTATGATATTTTTCACACACTTCTTTTATATTTGAAATTTTTAATTTAAATTTGTGTTCAGACCATTATATTCAAGGAATTCTGGCAGTATTATAGTTCAATTGTTCTATAGTACTGGAAGTATTCCCTAAATATAATGGTCTGAAAATAAGTGCACTTTAATGGAGTTTTCTTTTTAACACTTTTAACTTAGGTCTTCTTTAGTATATTTTATTGGTTATATCAGAAGAAGCTCAACCGCCTTGTCTGCACCCCACCATCATAATATGTTTTCAAAAATCAACATATTTGAAGATGGGGCGAAAACCTGACTGATGATTAAAATCTATATTTTTTCGCACAGTATTATTTATAAAATTAAAACTTATTGTAAGGATAACCAACATTAAAATTAAATGAAAA
>VNJQ01006685.1:0-92667 GCA_008042515.1 Drosophila truncata | reverse complement strand
CAATCAGGCCATTTTCAGTACAAATTCCTTATTTTCGGGATTTCAGACACCAGGCGCACAGAAGGCAGTAGATGGACGATGGCAAGCATAATTTGCTTTGAGTGAAAGCTTGAGTGCACACTCAATTCTATATTTTCACTCAAAATAATGAGTGAAAGCTTTAGTGCACACTCAAAGCAAGTGATGCTCAATTAGCTATTTAGATGCATTTTCTCCAAATATCGCAAAATAGCTAAATAAGCATCACTTGACTTGAGTGTGCACTAAAGCTTTTACTCATTATTTTAAGTGAAATATTGAATTGAGTGTGCGCTGAAGCTTTCACTCAAACCAAACTATGTTTGCCATCGTCCATCTACTGCCTTCTGTGAGCCTGGTATCTGAAATCCCGAAATTGACGAATTTGTACTGAAAATGGCCAGATTGAAGTCTGGATTTTTGTTGACAAACAACAACAACATCTCTTTTACAACAACATCATCTTGTTTATGCAAAAAATATCTAAATAAATTTGATATAGTCACACTGAAAGTAACCGCCAAATTTAAATATAAATTAAAAATAAAATATTAGTTTTTTCCAATGTTTTTGTTGTAAAGAAGTTGTTGCTGTTGTAAAAGATATGTTGTTGCTGCAGGCAAAATTTCAGTTCTCAATCAAGCCATTTTCAGTACAAATTCCTTATTTTCGGGATTTCAGACACCAGGCGCACAGAAGGCAGTAGATGGACGATGGCAAGCATAATTTGCTTTGAGTGAAAGCTTGAGTGCACACTCAATTCTATATTTTCACTCAAAATAATGAGTGAAAGCTTTAGTGCACACTCAAAGCAAGTGATGCTCAATTAGCTATTTAGATGCATTTTCTCCAAATATCGCAAAATAGCTAAATAAGCATCACTTGACTTGAGTGTGCACTAAAGCTTTTACTCATTATTTTAAGTGAAATATTGAATTGAGTGTGCGCTGAAGCTTTCACTCAAACCAAATTATGTTTGCCATCGTCCATCTACTGCCTTCTGTGAGCCTGGTATCTGAAATCCCGAAATTAACGAATTTGTACTGAAAATGGCCAGATTGAAGTCTGGATTTTTGTTGACAACAACAACAACATCTCTTTTACAACAACATCATCTTGTTTATACAAAAATTATCTAGATAGGTTTGATAAAGTCACACTGAAAAGTAACCGCCAAATATGAATATAAATTCGAAATAAAATATTATTTATTTTCCAATGTTTTTGTTGTAAAAAAGTTGTTGCTGTAGTAAAAGATATGTTGTTGTTGCAGGCAAAATTTCAGACTGGATTTGTGTTGACAACAACAACATCCCATTTACAACAACAACATCTTGTTTACAACAAAAACGTTGTTAATTTTTAAACTGAATATTTAAGTGGCTTGACAATGTAGTCCAAAATACACGAATTTCAATTCAGAAAGCATTGCTGTTTGTTTTTTTTTTTAGCTTATCGAAACCAGATTTACATTATCTTTATTTTTTTTTTTTCACAACTTGGAAAAAAAATCCACAAAATTGTTTTGTCTAGAACATGGCTAAACAAACACAAACAATCACAGCTATGCTTTCGCTTTTAAAATTCCTGTATTCTTGGCAAAGATATGATATTTCACTTTTGCAATTCGCTATTTAAAATTTCACAACTATAACGAATCTCCCGTTGATGCTGATCAAGAATACATATATGGGGTTTATAGGGTCATTTCCGATTCCTTCACTGTTAAAACAAATTTGAAAACATATTTGGAAAAGGTCGTAAGAACATGAAACGCCATTAAGCGGCCGCCGCTTGAACTATAGTTTGTAGGCAAGGGTAAAGAAGGAAAGAGCGGGATGGATTTCATTGATGTTTGATAACAGTTTTAAAATTAACAACAACATTTAAGCAGCAGGGGTGAAAATCACTAAGCACCCTCACGATGTTCTCCATCAAAATGTTTTTAAATTTAAAAATTGAATTTATTTATGCAATAGTCAACAATAACTAAGTTTTGAAATCAGTCAAAGATCGCTGGCGATTTTGAATCGGTGAAGAGTCAAAACGAGCAACTTAGACGCGACGGAAGACGGAGGAGGGCAGGTACGAGTTGTCGGGCGACTGAGCGGTGGCCTGACGTACTGGGCCGGCGGAGGCGAAGTTCAGGACGGGGGCAACACCACCGTTGACGGCCTGGCTGGAGCCTCCCAGCTGGTCGTACTGCGACTGGATAGCGCGCTGGGCATTGGCAGCATCCTCCTGGGTGCGGTACTTGACGAAGTGCACCTCGGGCTTGTTGTTGTTGTTGCTGCGAATAGCGTTCAGCTTGCTGGCCAGATCTCCGATGTCAGCTTGCTTGTTCAGGACATAGATGGCGGTCTCTTGCTGGGCAGCCTGCTTGGCCAGAGCGAGGGCGGCGTTCTCCAGGCCACGGTTCTCAGGTCCCTTGATGAAGACGACGCGTAGGGCCTTGTTCAGGGCCGAGGAGACGCGCTCCAGCTGCTGGGGCTCATCGAAGTCCTGCTCGTTGGCGGTGAAGGTGAAGAACTCCTTCTCCAGCTCGGCGGCGGGGGCAGGGGCGTTGTAGGAGACGGGGGCGCTCAGGGACTCGCTGCCACCGCCAAGGCTACCGAGGCTGCCCAGACCGCCACCGCTGCCAATGCTGCCTCCGATGGAACCACCACCAATGGAGCCTCCAATGGAGCCGCCTCCGATCGAGCCACCTCCGATGGAGCCACCACCGATCGAGCCACCTCCAATAGAGCCGCCGCCAGGAGTGAAGGACAGACCGGAGCCGGAATGGCCCACGGGCTGGTAGTTGTAGCCGAGCTTATCGGCACAGGCGACTGCCACCAAGCACATAACCTGGAGGGGGAAGAGGAACGAACGACGTGGTAATCCTTGGTATCCTGGAGGCAATCTTCCGCAAAGAGTATACTTACAATGAAGGCACGCATTTTGAATTTAGTTCTTTGACTTTGAGCACTCGGCTGTGTCTGACGTTTGCATCACCGAAAGGTCCAATATTTATACGAAAACCACCGATCGGTGTCACTGGACTGCGCTCAAGTTCATGCAGACTTACCACCATTTGTTGTTGCTGCTCTGCTCGGAACTTCTTCTTCGGTGCCGCCAGCTTTTGTCTCTTGAATCCACCTTCGGCCGAAGAGCTACAACGTCGACGTTGGTAAAACAATGGCTTTGCCGTCTCGAACAAAGCGCATCGCCGTCTTGCCGCCCTATTCTTGCAAATGGCGGCGTCGCCATTATGCAAATCGGGCCGTGCATCGGAGGCGGGGCGAGGTGTAACCAGGCTCTAGGTGCTGGGAGCTGGAAACTCGTTTCAACCGAAACGACACTATAAATGGTCATGCTATCAGTAAATGAAATGATTTTCTTCATATTTTATATGCTAAAATACTACGAAACGAGTTCGCGGCGACGAAGTTGACTCCGGGTTTTCTACACTTTTTAGTTTTTTAGTGGGTCCAGCCGCATATTTCTATCTGGGAATTCCCAGCGATTATTGCGTCCCCTTTTGGAATTCGGTTTAAGGCATATATGTGGGTATTTTGAACTGGCTGCTCTGGGGCTTGGCCATTCGTTTATCGGGTTACACTGAATGGAGGTGGGGTTGGACCAAACAATGGCTTCAAAATGGATAGAAATCAATTTTCGCCAGCCTTTTTTGCCCAGCCATTCATTCATCCATCTATCAGTCCGTCCACCTGTCCATCTGTGGCAAAAACACGGCTCGAATCCGCGAAATAGAAGCCATAAAGTTAACAACCGTTGCGACCTTGAGGCTTTTACTGTTGGCCAGCACCCGAAGCCATTCGGAATTCGGCGGTAATCAGCTGGCGCCAGGCGACCATTTAATCTGATCAGCGATTATCACGTTTTTCATCATGGTTTATTGATATCATAAAAATTATTGTTTTTTTCGCCAACATCCCGGGCAGAAGCAGCAACAAATTCGCTGAAAACTGATTTCATTTGCATAATTAAAAAGCCCCGGCGCAGAAATATCCAAGATCCATATTTAAGATAGCCAAACCGATTTGCAAATCAATAGTGAATCCATAACGAATGCCAATCGCAGTTATGACTAAGATTTTGATTGATATCACGGTTAACTATAGCGATGAGTAACGCTCAGATCGGATCAGAGTGGAAAACATAACCATATTAGGCCGTGATATCACTCCGGTTCTTTGGAAACCATATCATCAGTGATGAAATGACACAAATCTCTATCTCTGGTTTACCTCTGGTTCTATAGTCCATGACTTTTCCGCGGGGCCAAGCAGAATCTAATCAAGATTCACCACTGAAAGCAATAACCTAAAGTCAAAAACAATTTGTCTTGGCTTTGTATGCGGCCCCACCTTTTGGCCGCTGCCGATCGACCAATGGCCGTTGGCTAGATCTCGGCCCGCGTCCGTCGCTGGTGGCAATGTCATATGCAAACTAAACAAATGTAAACATAATAAAACAAACCAGCTACAATTTCAAGGTCTCGGACGCCACACGCACATAAAAGATGCACGCAGCATCGACATAAAAAATGGTCAAAAGGCAGGCCAACTCTCACACTGCACGGTGAGAAAAAAAAGTTAGAAAAAGTTGAC
Organism: Drosophila truncata; assembly: GCA_008042515.1. Taxonomy (NCBI): domain Eukaryota; kingdom Metazoa; phylum Arthropoda; class Insecta; order Diptera; family Drosophilidae; genus Drosophila; species Drosophila truncata. Next base: position 88,036 of record VNJQ01006685.1, on the reverse strand, counting down.
ATACTCATTTTATATTAAAAGTGGTAATCCGTAGATTGCTGACAATTATTTCAAGCAAAATTGTTACATTCTTCTGTTGATAAACATTTTTTATACATTTATTTATTATTTTGAAGAGCGTTACATGAAGAAAATATTTTATTTTGGCTCACAAGATTTTTCACAATAACTTAATATATATTTTCTTAAAATATTATTATTTATATCACATGGTTTTCAATAAATAATAGAATGTTTCCTTAAATATAATTTATACCTAAAATAAAGGTAAAGCTAGATGTTCCATAAGTCAGGTGACATTCTCTACCCTCGTCAAAGTAATTTACTTCAGTTTAAGTAAGCTCTTTAAAGCGAAGTTAAATTAATATCTTTTTATTTCCTGTGTAACCCGGCCAAGAAGAGTTTCCAGCTTGGGTTCACAAATAGATAATAGCGGTCGGACGACGTTGGCGTATCAATAAATAAATAAAATGCGACTCCGGCGGACGTAAAGCCCGGGGGGAATTTGTGGCGGCGCTTTATGCAAATTGCCTTTGGGGTCAATCGATCTATTTACAAAATCTGTTAGTGTTTATTATTTTTTCTATTTCTTCTTCACTTCTAGACAACGCCAAGCGTGCCCCTATATTATTTTATTACCATTCTTCTGGGACGAAAAGCGACACAGAGACACAGATACAAATACAACAAGCGCAGCCAATGAAATTGTGCATTTAATTTATTCACCTGCTGGCTGGCTGGTGTCAAAACCGGGCGGTGCCTTTCAGGTGCAAAATCCAATCGAATCTGTCACCTCACCATAAATTGGAGCATTAGTAATTTCCTTAAATCATAAGCTTTATCTGCGAAATTAGCAAGTTAAAGGCTGGTCGAGCGGGTTTGTTTGCTTCTTTCCTTTCTTTTGCAGAAATGTTTGTGCCGCTGACTTTTAAGAACTCTTTTACGACCCGACCGCTCTTGTTCTATTCTCCTCTTAATTCCATTTTTATCAAATTTATTTCCGCATACCTCGACAAATAACAATATGCTTTGGCTAGCCGCAAAACGGTTTCGTTTCGCTTAAAAAAAAATCAGAGAGAAGGAGATATATGCAAATATATTAAATTTGATATGCAAATAACCGATATCAATTATTGCAAGCGCAAAAGCGAACCGAACTGAAACTAAACTAAAGCTTATGGTTAACAGAAATAAAAAAAACAATATTTAAAACCTGGCTGGCGGAGAGTGCTGAAAGGAATAAATCAAATCAAATTTCGCCGAGTTGGCCAATTTGTTTAGCAAATTGTGTTGGCGATAAAAACATTTTGTATTGACAATCAAACGGCAACGACGACAGATGCTGATTATTATTATTTGGCCTGCTAAATGGCGGGGATTATTTATTAAAAATATGAGCGTAAAAGGGATTTCTGTTTTTGCTCGTTAATCAACGCGAAAAAGCCGCGTCAAATTGAGACCAGTAAGTCAGGAGTCAAGAAGCCAATGTTTACTAGGGAAAAGCTCTGGAAAAAGAGTCCTGAAGACTGTGGCGTTGTTCTATGTTTACGGCAAATAAATTCCCAGCTTAGGTAGGTCATAAATTATTTTCGAGGTCTACGCAACTCATTCAAAAAACACCAATTTGTGTCTGATGTTCCAGTGCATATTGTCTGAGCTTGGGCTTCGTTTTATTTTAATTGCAAGCCTAGTGCTGTCTTCGCCTAATGCAAACATAATGTCCCTGTTCCACATTCAGATACGACAGCACTTTACGAGCAACAACCCGCCCGGGCCCAGTGCAAATTGTCGTTTAATTTATTAAGCAGCGACTATGCCGGCTTTTAATATGAATATGTGTGCGAAACACTAATTACAGATACACCCACAGCACCGGTTATACAGTAATTAGAAAATAAGAACACATAGGCGTAAATATTGTGCCAGTTTGCGTCTCGCTGGTTGACATAAATTTGGCGTATACGTAATGAAAGGCATCAGAGGCGGCGTAGGCAGCTCTCGCTCTCTTACAATTAGGCCCATTGACTGGAGTGGCAGAACTATATAAGCCAGCCGCAGCAGGGCGAGGTCAAAAACTGGTTGGCCACAAACCGACGCGAGGCGACTATCACCTGGCCTGACCTGGCCTTTCCCAGCAGCGCATCCGAATTTATCGGCAACTTGAACTTGAAGATGTCGCCATGCCCATTTGCATTTCTAATGAATACGTCACCAGAACCCGACCCTCTGCCGAGCAGAGAGCTTTGTTTTCAGGGCAAGAGGGAATTAGCATACTTACATAATGGCCAGGTGCACCCCGTCGAGTGACTGTGAAAAATTTTTTCGAAAATTGAGCCGCCAACTCTTGCGTTTATTAATTCTCCCTTTCGAGTGGCTGAGAGTGGGTCATGCTATTACGCATAATATGTTCCTGTTACATTCTAAGTACGTTTCGCTAAGTGTCCCGAAACTCGAGCCGAGTGTTGACAATAATTTGGATTTTTGCCATGCTCGCACTCGTGTTGTTAAATATTTTTGCAAGTAATTCCATCAGCTCGTTTGGAATTTGATTTTATGGCATGCTTGACTTTAACGAAGGGCTAGTGGTTCAGCGAACGAGAGTGAGAGTGAAAGGCCGGGAACACAGGGCGTATACTTGATACGCTTTAAGAAGCGGCCTTGCCCGGGGCTGTCATATTGGGTATTCTTCTCTCTCTCTCTCTCTCTCTCCAGCTTCCACTAGGGCCCAGGCACCGCCCCTTTATGCGCTGCACATGACAATGAGTTGGAGACGAAGTCGAGTCCTGGGCCACGCCGGAATATCGCCCATTGCCCGCACTTGTCACGTCCGAGTCAATGGGCATGGGTTCGGAACTCCGGGACTCTGGGACTCTGGGCTGGGGGTTACGGCAGCAGCAAGGAGAGCGCGTTAAGTGATGCCGTGTTGTTCCGTTAAAAGTGACTTTAGCACGTGTGCCGTCCACGTCAGATCAGCATCAGAATCAGCATCAGCATCGGCATCAAAGGCAACAGCCAGCGAAAAGTAGGAAAACGGGGAAACTAGCAAACGATCTAATAACAATTCCTGGAACGTTCAAGTTTCTAGTTGATGCTGCGATGTTGCGTGGTTTAATCAATCAGCAAACTAGTTGCACGTGCCCTGGGCCAAGGACGAGGTGCAGGGAATGGACACATTAGGCAGAGCCCTGGCTTAGAAGCCGTAATTTATGAACTTGGTCAGAGGCTTATTACTATTGGAAATTTCATAAATTATTAGCAAAGGTCGGTGGTTATCATGTTTGTCAAATATCGAATATGGCCCTTTGTACGTGAGCAGGTGACAGATCTATCAAACCCGCTGACATGCATATCCTGCGACGCATCCTCAAAACTGAGGGGCTACCTTCTGGGTTCCGAACATTTCGCAGTTGTTTCGTGTTTTGCCGCGCATCACGTTCCAAATTTATTACACACAGAAATTCTTCAATTTGGCGTACGCAGGGCCTGTCAACTCGCCTTCATTTGGCTGATGGCTTGGGTTGGGTGATTTTCAGGACGATTCTTTCTGGAATGCCGAGCGGAACTATTTAATTATCTGTCCTCCATTCGCAGAACTGTATTGATTGGTTGATTTTAGCAGCAGCGGATGCATGACTCGGCTGAAATCAACTCTGTTTTCTGTTTTCGTTCCATTCGCTGGCTGAGATCTGGTCCTAATCTGGTCAGCATTAAGCCGCGAAGAACAATCAACCGCCGAATGTCACTTGGCAGTCTGATTGCGAAACAAATAAAAGAAGAAAAGGGCCAGGATACCAGCAGCAGCAGCAGGTTTGGTGGCAAGGTGTCGTCGTCGGCTGGTGAGTAGGATTTGGCCAACAGCAGGCCGTGACTGACGCTTATCAATATTTGCACAGTAACGAGGCGAGAATTTTTTCGACCGGCTTACTGGAAAGGCAAATAAGAAATTTCAAAGTAATCAAAAACTCATTGTGCTGCTGTCCTGCTCTTGGACCAGCTGCTGTCTCTGTCTACATGGATGCACAGGAAAAAATCAACTAGACTGGTAACTATTTGGCCAGGAAATAAAATACTAAAATGTTGTTGACATTTTGAAGGGAATATTTTTTAATTTTTTTTTTATAAATTTTGTATACTGTGAAGAGACACATAACAACCAATTAACAATAATAAAGGCACTTCTTATGTAATTTATCATTAAAATTTAAACAAAATGTTAAGTTTCTAATCCATATTTTTCCTTCTGTATTCTACAACCTTTCTAGAAATTTTTTTCTCTGCAGGATGTACGTTTTTTGCCCCGGCAACTATATTTTTATGGCCATGCTTTGGTTATTGCAAATTGCAAAAGCAAAACGCCTTCGCACACATTGCCACTTAGCCCCGCATTCAATTGCCGTTAAGCGCGGCGGCAACAGCAGCAACCGCAGTAACAAAAGCGACAATAATAACAACAATGAGCGGCTCCTAAACACGACCGGGCCGAAGCCCGAGTTCGCCACGCCTCGCAAAGTTTTTTAAAGAAATTTCTTTGCGCGACATTCAAGACGTTTTTATGTTTATAGTGTCCGCCCCACCATTGACACTTGTTATGAGCGGAGACTGGATGGCATTTTGTACGCGGGATTCCGCATTTCGTGCCCGGCCCGCTTCGCTTTGTTCGCTCGCTTTCGTTCGCGTTCGCTTTTATATTTATTTATATGAAAAGTTTGGCTAGCAATTTGCGAGTACATAAAAGAAATTTGTTTTACGCTCTGCTATTTTGTAAAATTGCCACTTAAGCCTCAAGCGGAGAGCCACTTGCCACGCATTCTACGTGACGCCCGCGAGTTTAATAAGCAGTTAAAAAAAAGGAAAGAGGAAAAGTGTTGCCCGCTTGTAGGCGCGACAGCGGAAATTTCCGGTTGTCAGCCGCCAGATAAACGTTCCAAAATTTATTACCAGCTCCGCGAATTGCAGCTGTGATTGTACTCTCTGTGCTTTCGCTCTCGGCGAATGGCTGTCATTTGGCCCGTGATGGGTCTCCGCTGGAGCCCGATAAGCGACGTCTCCGCCAGATTGGCACATGGTAATGATAATGGTAATTAATGCGCAGACAGGCGGCCCCGCTGCAAGACACGATTAATGTCGCAGTTACTCGGGGGAGTAATAATCATACACCGCCATATCCTGGCCAGGATTCGTAGGGGTTCATCGTAAACCACTCTGACTTGGCCTTCTCTCTCTCTCTCTCTCTAAGTGAAGTGACCACCGTTGGTAGTGGCGTCGTTGTGGCGCGTTCAGCAAATATAAATTTATTGATCCAAGCAATTATCGTTAATTGGGTAAATAAACAATATTTCAACCACGTATGAAAGGGCCCTCAGGTGAGTGGATGTCATTGTCCTGCCCGGGTCCTGCCCAGGTGGTAGAGCGAGGCAAAACGAAGAACTGAAACAGAAACAAAAACACAAACAACACGGTGGCATCATTAAGTCCTGGCTGGCTTAAAGTTGTGCCAAGTGAAAAATCCAACCACGAGCTCAGTGTAAGTGGCACTAAATCAAAACTGTAACTGGAACGAGGCGGTGGCATACAGTGGAGCCACAGTGGGACAGCAGTGTGTCCTCGGGTTGTCTCGACTCCTCTCGAGTTACAGACACATTGATGTATTTTATGTGCGTGCCGGGCCGAACAAGACAAACTGAGACGTGAAGAGAAATTACAACTACAAGCTGGCGTAATTTATATGCAGACATGGCCGGCACATTGCGAGACACAGCAGAAGGAGCAAATAGAGCGGCAGGACTCGCCGCAGAGGCAGGAGAAACGCCCGGACATCGGACATCAACGAAGCAGCCGGAAAAATCGGAAGCAAAGGAGCTCTCTGCAATATTGTGTGGTGAAAAAGCTACACGGCAAGAAGCTATATAAATTATTTTCAGGAATTTGCATAGTCTTTTGAATATGAATATTCAGGAATAACTTGGAATTATAACTTGAACATGACTCTTAGTTAAATATCCTAGCATTACATAGTGATTTGTCTCAAGTCAAGATTTGTGATTGTTAAGACAACAAAACTTTAAATTGTAGTAAAAAGGGTTACAGTAAAATGTGGCTTAAATATTAAACACTTTAAATGTTGACCCCAAAAGAGTTTATTAAAAATGAATACAGTTTTGTGTAAAAGCATAAAAGGCTATTAGGAAAACACTAGTAAACAAAATAATACTATGTTGCCAGCCAATTTTTTTGTATATCAATTTTATGCTCTCTTTAATTTGTCAAGCTAAAATTGAAATACATTTTTTGTTGATCAAATTTCTAAAAATGAAATGAAATAAACCTCCAGAGGGTTCAGTGACTTGTATATTTGCATAGAAACATATTTTTCTCTGTGCAAAAGCCAATGAGAATCTGAATCAGAATCCGAATGCGAATCCCAGAGCGAATGCGAGCAGGGACACGTGAATGCGGCATGAGAATGAGAGTATGAATGCCACTTGCTGCTTTTAATGCAATGCAAAACTTTGCGGTTGCTCAATTTAAAAAGTAAACAAAAAAGCTATGGCATGAATTTTTATGATATGCAAATGTCCACCGACCCCCCAAGCCCGCTTGACCGCACCCGCTGCCCTGCCTTGAAAATATTTACTCTAGGAAATACTACATACATTTATTCGCGTGAGAGCATAAAAGTCAGGGAACAGCCACAATTAAATGTTGATTAGACGCGCCTGCAAACGGGAATGGATTTGGCCACGCCCCGAACGTCACTCGACGCGATATTTCATTTGCCCGCTGCGCATCATCAATTTGCGATGACAGTGAGTCTGCTCTACCTCCCCTCCTGAAAATCAGGAGTCACTTGAGTCCTTCTCCCGACATGTGGGCGGCACCCGCACAATCAAACGCCCACGCTCACATCACCAGACCGGGTCCTTTGTTCGGGACCAAAGTTGCGGCGGTGCATAAAATAAAGACGCTGCGCGGCGGCACATAAAATGTACTCTTAACGCCATCCTCAAATTGGTTTATTTTTCACACACCACCCACTCACACCACACACCCACACACAACCCGCTCGATAAAACTCGCATTGGCGTATTTACAGCGAAACTGCTGGCACATTCAGATATGGATTGAATTTACAATTCAGAGCAGGTCTTTTAAGAGGCAACACCCCTGTAAATGTTCCCCAATAAAACCTAAAAGGGAATCTCTGTTTTAAAAGTTTCAAATTAATTCTCTAAATTGACCTTACACATGAGAAGGGTTGGTCATATTATCACCACCATTTCCCCATGAATTTCTAGCATTTTCGTAGATATTACCTTTTAGTATGTGCCTGCAGGTGGGATCGAGTGTCCTTGCTCCCGTTGCGTAGGTGGACAGCTCCTAATTGCCAGAATTTATGAAATGCAATTTTTAGCCAACCCAAAGTGCCAAGTCAGCTCGTATGCTGTTGCAAATATTTTGCGGCTCCCTGGCCGTTTCCTCCCACAGGACACGTCAACAGCAGCAGCTGCCTGGCTGCAGTTTTAAATAATTAAAAGCTACGTTGGAGGCCCCGGCAGGCGGCTGTAACCTTGTAGCTGCGAGAATGTAATCTCCGCCTGCCTCCTGCCGCCTGCCGCCTGCCAACGCAACAACTCGAACAAAATCTCGACAAGGGAAACAAATGAATCTCATTTCCGACAAATTTGAGCCGGGCTAAAAGATTTTAGCAGCGCGACGAGAGAACTATGAAAATTGCTTAACTTAAGTCCGCTGACAACTTATTTGTAGCCGTCGCATTTGCTGGTTTACGGCAAAGCCGCAACTAATTACAACAAAATTGTCATTAGTTTCAACTTGTCGGCCGCACAACGGACAAAGTTTTTGTTCATGTTTTGCCACTTAGTCGCTGGCTTGGCTGGGCTTGACTGCCTTCTTCTTCGGTTCGGTTTGCCCCCTTTTCCCACTCCGCCTTCGCCATTTTGCAGTCGTAATTTTTTTTGCGCGCTTCCGTTTCCGCTTGTCGTTGCCATTGCCATCGACGCTGGTGTCTGCTGTTGGAACGTTGCCAGCGCCAACGACTTTTATTGCTGGAACGGAGCGGAATGGTTGGTCGGAGGATGCATTTATAGAGTCATTCAGCCTGCATCCTGCCACTGAATGGCCGCCCAGAATGCCCAGAGCCCAGAGAGCCAGCTGGCAACAGTTGGCATTGACCACATTAGCGTGTCGGTTGACAAAGGAGTTATGCCCAGCAGTCGGGCAGGTGCAACAAGTTGTACATTCACCCGCCGCCGCAAGATGAAATTAATTTGCAAATTTCAATTGCCTGTTTCTCGGCCAGATACTTGTATCTCGGGGCGAGTTTCAATTATTTTGAGCATTATTTGACAACTTCAATTACCACAGTCCCCGCTGGAAGCAGTTCATGAAATATAAAGTGCTTTCAAGCTGCTTCTTCTCCTTCGTCCGCCAAAGGGTTTTTCCCGGAAAATATCGAACAATTTTTCACTTGTGCCGTTTTATCTGTCTGCAGCAGCAGCTGCTCCAGCGAGAATTCATCGTTTAAATTCGATTTTGGAGTCGCTTTAATATGCGGAGTTCGCTCGATCAAGATGATTTATTTTGCAACGCAAAATTCCCCAACTAAATGGCTCGCAGAGTGCACTTCAACTGGGGGCCGCTTTATCAGCCCGCACAGCAAGGACAGAGCTAACCCAAATAGTCTTAGAGACAGGCTCCGGTTCATGCAAAATCAGAGGCAAACTTTTTATGGCCAAAATGGAGCAAGGCCGTCAGAGGAGAGGAGATGTCGCCTTGTGCCTGCATAGGCGACATTTGGAAACTTTTATTTGAAGGGAGCTCGTCGCGCGTGTGAGCTTAAGACACTTTCAGCGCAATCCATCATTAGGACGGAGAAGCAGCAGCTGCATCCTGCATCCTGCAGCCAGTATCCTACATCCTGTGGCAAGCAACCAGCTCGATCCGCTTTCACAGCGACAATATTTTTCAATTTTCCGCAGCAATCGAGCGAGCGTTGATAACAAACTAATGTTGAGTGCAGTTAAGTTGTTGCTGCTGTGGCTGAAACAGACAGCAAACACTGCTGAAAGCTGCTGCCGCGGAGCTGAGCTTCTGAGAAAAGAAAGCAGCGGGCTATCGGACCTTCATCAGGAGCTTCAGCTTGCGCTCATTTTTTCCTAGAAAACTCGCAGCGAAGGCCTTATCAGTGTAACAGCCATCAGCGAATTACCATTTGCATTGCCAAGGAAACTACACTTGGAGGTCGTACCTTTTCCTTAGAATTTCTTTGCCCTTAAGTCGCGATTCGATTAACTAGTTTATGGCTGTCACTTAAAGATTTTCCAGGATCTAATTTGCATCTTGCTTAAAAAGTTTGCACATAACATAATTAAAGTGTCTTAAAATCTGTCAAGGCATGAAATTCATATTTAATATCAATTCCCTGGCTTAATTAAATGGCATTAATTGGTTCTCCCTGTGTAAAAGATTAATTTCTGAAGCAGTAATATATTATTCAATTAAAGTCTGCTGGAAAATTGTCTGCATAACTTAATGTTTAAACGTGCGCATTAATTGCATTGCCCAATCAATGAAGTAAGTGCATTTCCACTTGCAGTACATGTGTTCGATTCACACTCGGTTAATGTTATTTTAATTAAAAAGGAAATTCAATATGGATATGTACAAGTATATATGTAAATGTACATATGTATATTCCCCGCTCGATACACGCCATTCAAGCGATTTAAAAACATTCTGTGCCAGCCTTTAACCGATCGAAAACAATGAGCGTGAAATGGCGGACGGGCTAGCTGACCACAAGCTCGTCATCATCGGCGGAGGAGGAAAAGCACTGGACAAGCCACGGAATTGCGTTGTTGTTACTGTTGTTACTCTTGATGGGATCCGGTGCCGGAGCCGGAGCAAAGCGTCGTGTTTATTAATGAGCTGGCAGCGCTCCATCTGCCACATGCAGCGCGTAGTCAGAGACGGAGCCAGAGCGTCGTCCTGATTGTCCGCCCACGTCCTTATCCGGCCGTATTTAAATCAGTGGCCCGGGATAATCACAATCAAAATGTATGCAAATTGAGATGGGGAATGCGCTGGCAAGCTCGTAAAGCTCGAAACCATCCAATTTAACAGATTTTTCCGCCTGCACATTGCGGCGGTGGCCAGTTGATGGAGTGTCGGCAAGGATGCGCCTTGGAGACTCTGAGCATTCAACTCATCCTCCGCCGCCATATGTGGAAATTAATTAACGGGAGTTAAGCTGGATGGAAAATTAATTGAGGCAACTTAATGTGCGGAATATTCGCAATTAAAATACCCACGAGGACAGGCGAACAGGTGCAATTGAAAGCTGCGATCAACTTCTGGGGAATAAATTATGCTAAACCCTGGTCACTATTAGGATCCGTCGACGCCTCATTACCAGGGGGAATCACCACTGCTAGTTGTAGAAGGAATCCCGGCCAACTGCACAAACACAGATAAAGTTTTACGGCGCCGAGAAGAGCCGCGTTTGTTGGTCTTTGCCTTTCGACTGCACTTTAAGCACCGAAGTTCGTTAATGCGTGTACGTGAGCGCTGTTTAGAATCCGGATTTCGGATTCCGGATCCCGGATGCCGGAGCCGGGCGAGTGGCCCATCAACTAGCATCTCTGGTCGGATTAGCAGCCAAAGTTCGCGCTGGAGCAACATCAACAAACGCAGAGCGTCGCGCGGTGTCTGTTTCCATTTGCGTTTCTGGGGCCAAATGTCGGAAATCGCGTAATACTCGCAGCGAGTGCAACACAAACATACGATTCACCACACCTGAACACACAGCTCATTATTAATGTGCAAACTTCGATGGGCCCATCGCCTTACGTAACCCGTGCTGGGCGGCATCATTGTTACGTCCCAGCTAATGATAGCGGGGTAAGGTGGCTGGCTGCCACTCCGGGGGGCAGCATTAATAAATTCCGCACGTACTGAGCCCTCCATATAAATCTGTTTCAAGCATATCCTTGAAAATTGCAATTGCAAAGCAGCAGTTGCCGCAGTGGTGCGAAAAAGAGGAACAGCCAAGGCAAGCCAGGAGACAGGCAGCTCGGCACACACAAGAGAAAAAAAGTGGCAAGGCCCGATGGAGGTGGGTGGTCGCCTCCTCCTAGTGGGATTTGACGAGGGGGTGGACTTAGCTCCAAAGCCAGCACAAATACCTTCCAGGCAGCGAAGAAACAAAAAGCGAACTTTGCATAGGCTTCCAGGCAACGGCGAAGACGAGCCGACTCCGAGCTCCAGCTCGAGTACGAGTCCCTTTGGGGACCTGCCCCACGCAAATAACTATTACAGCAATCTCCTCCTCCTCCTGGATAAGGCAGCGGATAAAAAGTCCCTCGGAGGGGCAATGTTTTGTACTGGCAACTGCAACAGTTTGCGCTCTCTTCCAGCGCCTGCGCATAAATGCTGCTTGCGAGTCCTCCGAGCAGCAACAGGCTGAACAGGAGCAGCCCCACAATTGGCGTGGGGGCGCAATCGGAATAGCAATGCGGGCTATGCATTTTTATGGGCTAGACAAAGCCCATCAGACCATCAGCCCATCAGGCCATCTGCAAGCTGGCCACTCATTGTCCTTGCGCCAATGGCCCTTTCAGGAGATTTCCGACCAAAGAGTAACGTAACTCACTGCTGGATAGTTTAAGGGCACGCAGAGAAAATGCTTAACTATTAAGGCCTTTACATTTATTAAGTAACACTTATCCTAGTGGATGGAATGAAATCTTTAAGCTATTAGTTTGGAAATGCAAAATATTTAAGATTTTGGGTTTAAGATATTTTTAATTTGTTCATAAATATAAAACTAGGATAAACAACTTATGCCAAATTTGAATATTATTTTAAACAATATTTAATAATAGATTATAGACATAAAATATATCATATCGATGGACATATTTTTCTCCGTGTTTCTGTAGAAATATCGTTAAAAATTTCTCATAAAAAATAGCTATTTCTTTATCCCTAATTCTTATTTTTTAGAAATTATATATATTACAAAGGTATGTCTTTGAGAAGAAACTCGATGAGAAATGGTAAAGAATGTATAAAAATTACTTTCTGCAACTGTTTTAAAGAATATTTTCTATAATGTTGTTGAGTAAAGAAAAATCCTATCAATAAACTGTTTATGATATTTTCGATGTGACTCATAGTATTTTTTAAACTTGTTCTCATATAATAAGAAATGCAGTGTCTTCTCCATAGTATTTCTTAAAGCGTTCAGTTAAGCTAATCGATGGAAAATGTAGACTTTTTTTTGTTTTTCTAGATATTCTATTATCGCTCTCCATAGATACTTTATTGTCTGTCGAAGCCTGTGTGCATTCTTCACCAATGCTACCGATAAAGTGCTTGATAAATGAATCGGCCAACTTAAACGCAACGCAGGCGGCGGCAGCTCTAAGCAAACTCTGCTAAACTTTCGAACAAAACGGGATATTATGCACCAGCACAGAGTGTTCTCCGTCTTTTGGGTACTCCATCGACTCGGTTCCTTCTCTGCCCTGGGATTCCTGTGCCAGCTGCTGTGCTTATTTAAAATTTATGAAAACGCATCATCTGCACAGCACGTTCCATTATTTGCCAGATAACTCAGCACCGGGCGGCGACGGCGGCAAATAGCACGCGGAGCACGCGCCCAAGGACGAGGTCCCTACCTGGCCACCACCTGCTCACCTGCTCACCTTCCCATCTGCCCATGTGAGCTTATGGGTATAAGTGTGAGGATGAGTGTGTGTAGTACAAACAAACAGTGGACATTTTTCAGGAGGTTTCGACGACCAGCAGCAAAGCAGCCACCAGCAGCTAGCTAACAGCAGCATCCTTGCTGGATTTATGTGCGTAATGTGAAAAATTTCAAGCAGCAAACGCTGTAAATTCATGTGGCACCCACTCACTTGCCCCTGTGAGAGCGTGTCCAAGGATATTTGTGTTTAACCAAGCATAATCCTATTAAATGTGACAGGGGACGACAATTGGCTGGATTTTTGGCCACGACAGAGCAGGACAGCCAGCACCGAGCAACTCGTAGCCCGTAGCTCGCAGCTCGTTCCATGCATTGTCGGGACCGCTGGAGTGTATTAAAATATGACAAACTGTTTTTGTTTTCTGCTGGAGCCACGTAAACAACGTAGTAATGCCTTTGTGCCACCCTCGGAAATGAGATTTTGATTAATGCGCATTGCATTGGTTGGCTGCTGGTGGGGATTCCCCTTGGTCCTGCAACCTGCTCATCCTGCTTCTGATGCGGCTGCTGCTGGTGCATTAGCGTCATCGCTGCACATGAAGGACTGGCTGACTGGCTGGCCACCAAAATGCAAATGCAGATACACTCAGAAAAGGTATTATTTAAGAATCTGTCTTTGTGAATTGGTTTTTAATTTATTAAAATTAATTTATATACAAAAAAAGTACTATTGGTTCAGGTTTTGTCGCTTTTATTATACAGTCTTTATTTAATTATCGCCCTCGGGCGACATTATAATAAGAGCAAAAGCTGCCCCTACTAAATTAAAGACTCTTTCGAGAATAAAATTTCTGTCTCTTTTTAATAAAAGTGCATACAATTTGTTTATTTTTCATTTGGTTCAGGGTTTGTCGCTTTAATTATATAGTCTTTATGTAATTATCAAATTTAAATGTATTTTTCCTTTTAGAAACTTGGGGTCTGTTCGAAATAATTTAATTAGTTTTAACGGAAAATTCAGAAAGTCAAAGCGCTTTCTGTTCAAGTGCAGATTAGCGTGAAAAAGGCGGTGGGCGGTCAAGGGCATCGTCATGGGACTGTTGCATTCATTTGTCTTCCTCAGGCGCCTGCCAGGCGCAGCAACATTGCACTTGCACATGCAACATGCAGGACGCATCGCACCATCTACGTCTGCATCAGCGGGAGTAAGAACAGGAGTGAGAGAAGGAGCAGCAGCAGCAGCAGGAGCATTCAGCAGGGCTTAATTCAATTGGTGGGCATGAAATATTTAAGATGCTGACGCAAGTGCATACCGATGTAAGTATCTCATATGCTGCGCACTCTAAATCGTATTATGCACAGTGCAGCAGGCAGCAGGGAACGTGAGCGGCGGAGCAGAGCCTGGCGATTCCCGAGAAAACTGGTTGCTCCTGCTGCTGCCTCTTGCTGAGCGAATTCTAACGATTTTCACATTAGCAGGCGGAACTGGCACACCGCTGGCAGCTGTCTATCCATACCACTGCCTCAACGGAAGACGTTTGTTGTGCGTCCTAGTTGCAGAACTGGCTCTCGTCCTGTATCCTCCGCTATCTGCCATCAGGCTTCGTGGCAGCCTCTTCCGCTCCGTCACAGGAACATGTATGCTTGCGCTATCCTTTTTGTTCAGTGTGAAGCATAGATGAATGTACTACCATTCCCGGGTCCTGGCTTTAACAATATTTCATAAAATTCCAGCGTTACGCAATCCAAATGTCAATTATATGTATAGGTATGTACCTGTAATAGAAGTATTTCCTTACCTGACGGCCATATTTATAGGATTTTTTGCTGTGTGCTCTGGCTTGGGAAATTCAGCATTTCTCCATTGCCATTTTGCAGTACATTTTAAGCCGGCCAAAAATAGCTGCTCCCGGGGCTGTTTATAGATATGGATTATTTCCAGCAGAGTCAGAGCCACTTTACGTAATTACACGCCCTCGGGCGACATTATAATAAGAGCAAAACCTGCCCCCGCTAAATTAAAGACTCTTTCGAGTATAAAATTTCTGTCTCTTTTTTAATAAAAATGCATACAATTTGTTTATTTTTTATTCGCTTCTCAGTGTGGGCGAATTTACACACTAAATATCATAGGTAGGTATTACATAAAATTGCTTGTAAATATATATTTTTACATTTGTATAAAAGTGGAAACTGAAATCGCCCGAGGACATTTGTCATAGTTGTGCTTATGCATTGTGGTACATATACTACGGATTACAACTGGACGCACTTACACACGCTAACTACATTATTTACGATTATTTGATTTATGTTCTCCACTCGCTCTTTTCGTTTCGTTTCGGTTCGAATAGGGTTTAGTTTCCGGGGTTCGCTTATGGCTAAAGCTAGGGAGAGTAGCCCCAAAATGTGGGCAGTCGGAATGCATAGAGTTGGTTCAAAGTTTGGGATGGATCATCGTGAATACTTCGGCCTGGTTTTGCCTTTGCATTTTGCTTCTACTTTTTGTGCTAGAACATAAAATGTAAATTTAATTTGCGAAAATTAAGCGAAGCCCTTTCGGAAAAAAGATGAGGGAAAAACCAGATGCTTTATGCAAATGATAGTTAAATGCAAACAAAGTGAAATTATTTAATTCAATTAAATAAGATTTTTGTTTCTTTTTTTCTCTCATTCGTTTACGTTATTTTATTTATTTTTATTTTTTTGTTCGTTAATTTAAATTCCGATGGGCTTGGGGGGCGATTTGTGCTTGTGGTTGCTGCACAACATTAAATTTACAGTTACTGTTGTCTCGTCTCGATTGTTTTTTTAATTTGCAATGAAAATATTTTGTTTTAATGCGCACACACTTTTATGATTAGTAACAAATGGGTTTGTAAATGCTGGGGACACACACATTATTTGCACAATTAATTACAAAATATCATCAATGCATATATGCGAATATCGTACATATGTATACAATTAGTGGCTATTTTAAAGGACCTTCTGATATGTGTGTGTGCGTGTTAGGGTTTTGCCTGTTTGCTTGGATCACATACCCACCACAGGGCGTATACGCAATCTCGTATACGAAGTAGTCGCTGCTGCCTACTTCTTTTTGCCCTTTCGCTTGTTCTTGCTGCGGTTATTGTTGCTGCTGCTGCTGCTGTTGCCGCTGCGGTTGGTGCAGTGCTTGCTGGTCTCCGCTGGCCGAGGTATGCCGCTGGTCACAATGTTGGACACTGTTCGCGTGGTCGTCACCACACTGCTGCTCGGCTCATTGTCCGCCGCACTCACAGCCTCTGTGGTGGTGGTGGTCGTCGTAATGGTCTCTCCCTGCTGCCGGTCAAAGATCTGCCGCTCCGCCTCTCCACCGCTCAGCAGCCGGTTAAATATAGCCTCACCGGACTCGCCCTTCTGCGCCTTCTTCTTCTGCTTCTTGACCACCTCGGTGACGGTGACCACGGCGGAGCTGTCGCTAGCAGCGGGTAGCGTGTAGGTCCGCTGCGTCTCCACTACGGTGCCACCGTCGGCGCTGAGCAAATCCTCGACAGACTTGCGCAGCTGCTTTGAGATCTCGGCCAGTGCGCGCTGCTCGGCCTGCAGTTGGGCCAGTGTATCGGCACTGCAAGAAGACGCTACTTCTGGCTCAGGTTCCGACTCCTTTCCCGCTTTCTTAGGGACTCGCTCCTCCTCCACCTGCTGCTGCTGGATGGCCGTGTATGTCTGGGACTTTTGCAGCTTGCTGCCCGTTGCCAGCGTGTTGAGATTCTCGATCACCTGGGCGCCTTGCACATAGGTGACATTCAGTTGCTCCGCAGCATTGTCCTCCTCGTCGGAGTCGTCGCTGTCCTCGTCGGAGGAGTCACTACTCTCCTCCTCCTCGTCATCATCCTCTTCATCCTCGTCGTCGGACAACTGGCCAGCCAATTTAGCAATGATTGTGTTGCGGTTGCTGTCCTTTATCAGCTCCTCGAGCAGCTGCTGATTGCCGTTCTTGGCATCCTCCTTCTCATTAGCTGAGCGGCTCGTGACCGTAGTCGCCCCAAAGTCAACCACATCGTCCATGGCATCGCCGTAGGCGCTCTCCTCGTCGTCCCGCTCATCGTCTCGAGCATCACCATAGGCACTGTTGCCCTCCTCCTCCTCTTCATCCTCCTCGAGGCTCTTTTGCAAATTCAATTTGACGCGCTCGTTTTCCAGCAGCTCCTCGAGCACGGTTTTCATTTTCGCATTTAATGACAGCTCAGTCCTGCCAGCGCCAGCGGCGTCAGGCAAAACGAAGGTTTCGCTACGCAACACGGCAACAGCGCCACCCTGTTCGAAGTCGTCCTCGTCCTGGTCGAAGGGAGCGCCGCCACTTACATGGATAGTGCGAGCACTGCCATCGCCTCCGATGACGGGATTTAGAACCTCAACAATGGTCGTCTCCTTGGCAAGGGTTTGGTGGAGCGAAAGTGGCGTGGGCTTGATGCGAACCTTGCCGGAGGACATGCTTTCGATGGACGAGGGACCGTAGGCATCGGAATCGTGCCGCAGAAACAGCTTCTCGTTGTTCGCCTGCACGGTCACAATGGAGGCAGTGTCCTCCTCCTCCTCATCGTCCTCGTCGAAGTCATCTTCCTCATCTTGGAAGTCATCTTCCTCATCATCCTCGAAATCACCCACCTCGAGTTGCAGTTCTAGCGGCGGTTGCGTGGCGTCTAGGTTGCCCTCCTCCGGCCCAGGCACCTGGAGCTCCAAGGAAATGATGCGCTCCTTGCAAGTTTCCACCTAAGTGTAGATGAGGCATGGATACGTTGTGCATTCGGTTTGCCAGCACACTAACTACTAATGGATACATCGGAAAAGCAACAGAGGCGCAGGCAGCCACAACCAGAGATGTGTGTAAATGCTAGCAGCTTACAGCTAATTTATACAGCGAAATGGAAATGAACAGCTTGCCAGGTGGGTTGAGTGGGTGAGATGAGCCAGGGCCAAAAAGAGTGAGTATAGATGCCAAGGGCTACACAAACAGGTGTTAGACAACTTGTCGTTAGTAATTACAAGATGAGTGAACGTGCAAGAAACTTTAAGGGTTCGACTTGATCTGATCACGACCTGGGCGAAAATTTTGAGACGCCCGGACCGTCACGCACCCGGGCAGCCTTGTCGTATACGTGATATGAGGCAAATTGACAAACGACAGAAAGGAAAATTGCCTGCATTCTCATCAGGCAGGAGGCGGATAATGGAGTCCCGGGCATGACGATAAGCTGAAACTAAACTGCAGCTTCTGCTGCTGACAGGCAACGCTCCATGCAATCCGAGAACAGAGGCAGCTCCTGCTCCAGCTCCTGCGGCCTCCTGCGGCGCTTTCAATGCTCAACGGGGTCAGCCTCCGGCCAGGAGGCTTTTGCTTTTGCTTTGCAGCAAAGCCGAGTTTTTGCTCTCGAATTACCAGAACGAGACCGCAGCTAGGCTCGGATTTAGAATCAGATACAGCCAAGGCTTCGGTTGCAGCAGCCACTCTGCACACACATAGTGCAGTTTCTGAGCAGCATCAGCCCAGGGGCCAGTAGTCTTCATGCTGTTGACATTCCTCCGAAATGCGGATGGCAATTCCTTCCGTTCCGATTCAGTTTCGCTTTTGCAAATTGAAAAGCATGCCAAGCTCTGCGCTGCCATCCGAAACACGTGCCCGCAGAATAACAATAGCGCATAAAATGCTTTGCGTGTTGTTTGTTTTTATTTGCATTTTTTTATGTACTATATATAGAAGTATATATTTTGAAACTCATTAAAACGATGCTGCCACCGCAAACAAAAATCAACAAGAACAAGAACAACAAAAACAAAAGGCAAGCAAAGGCAACAAAAAACTTTTGCTTTAATTTTAATGGACTCGGCCATAAAAAAAAGGCAGAGCTGAGCGAAGCGTCATTATAATGCGTTTGCATACTAAAAATTGTATCCAGAATCGGGCCCACCGAAATGGGGGTCGACTCCGTCGTTATTTTATAGACACGTGACAACAACAAACCCTAAAAACACAGACAATGAAACTCTTTTGAGGGCGCGGCCTTAAAAAACGCGACACTCGAACGGCCGCAATAACTGGAAATCATTTCGGGCCGCACTGCAAACGCGAAAGGAAACCTTTACCTTTAGCGCGTCGCCAAAGTGGCTTATTGTCCTTTTTATGCGCTGCACTTCAGCCAGGTTTAGGATTGGAAGGCAGAGTGGAACCAGAGCTTGGTTGTGGTGGCGTAAGCCGGCGAAATGTCAACAAAATCCCCTGGGCAACTGAGTGCTCGGTGGATATTAAAATTTGTTTTACTCAACAACAGTCCAAGTTGAAGAAGTTTCCAGCACCAGGACAGTACTAACCAGCTTTCGTCCCTGACAGACCATAACAATGATGAGCTCTATAAAATAATTAAGACTGTGCCGGAGATGTTTGCTTTTGTACAATGAGAGACGGCGAGAGTAAATCGAGTGGTGCTTTAGGGGAAAAAGGTGCATTAAATGTTCGGAGGGTGCAAGCGGATATGCGGGCTACGACTTAACGGAAGTAATTACGACTACAATACACAGACGCTTAAAGCATAACGCTTAACGCTTTACGAGGCGGCAACAGAAACCGAAAATTAAGGGGTGTAATGTGTCCAAAACTCTGTCTAAACGAAACTCAAAACGGTGCCAATTGATATATAATACAGTAACAGTAACGGTAGAGCTGTTAAAATATAGATTTTGAGCATATCCAACTATATTTCAAAGCTAAATATTCAATATTTTGAATTTAATTCCAAACTATTTTAAAACGATAGTTTTAAAAATAAATAATTAGGGTTTAATTTGAAAATTAGGTTTGCTGTATTTATTTACCCAAATTCAAGATAATTAAATGGATAAAACGCTTGACTGAATAACAAAAATTCAAAAGCATTTCTTTAATATTTCGTTAAACACTATTTCCTATATGGCTATATGCTTCGTAAAATCGTTAATTAAAGTCCAAGTTATTAATATTTTGTTCGATATTTTAACAGCTCTACTAACAGTACAAAGTGATTGTTGGTTTTTGAATTTAATTTGATTTTGTTGATGGTCTAACCTCCGTCTCGATGATTTTCTCAATGTACTCGACGGTGCGCAGTTGAGGTCTCCCCGTTATGGGGCAGGGCACCTCCTCAGTGCGTCGTACAATCTTCTCATCGAGTATTTTCTCGCGTTCGCGCACAATGACTGGGCCGTCGCTCGACTTAATGGCAATTTTGGGAAAGACTATTTTCGGCTGAGCCTGATTAGTAACAAGAGGAAGGGAGAGATACAGAAACAGAGTTATACAGAAGGTAAGGAAAAGGTTAAGGATTCGCAGGCTTCTAGGTCGCATTTAGGGTCACATTCAGCATATACCGCTCTCTCGATCGCGATCCTTTATTGGTTAATTAATTAGTTAGTTAGTTAAGCAAACCATGTGGCTATGTGGGTTCTTTGCTTTTTTTTTCTGGTTATGTTCGCAGGCAAGTAGTTCCGGCCATTCCTCCAGCCTTCATCAGGCACATGTTAATGGATATGGTCTTGGGTTTGGCTATGTATCGGGGGTGGGTTAGTGCTTCAAGTCTCCGAACACTTACCTCGCTGGCCTTGGCCTCGTGGGTGATCAGATCATCTGTCATCTTGCGCATATTCTTGATCACATCCTGGGCCTCCACGGCGCCCTGCTCCAGGGACCGAAGGCGAGCTGCCCGCCAGGAGGCGCGCTTCTCGGCACTACGAATGGTAAAGAGTTCTGTTAGAAATCATATTCAGCAACAAATACTTAGGTCTTGGCTGCAGCTTAAGCAAACTAATTACAAGAATTGTATATACAAAGAGGGAGAGACAGAGAGTGGGTGTGGCTAGGACAGACACCGCTAACTAAAACAGAGATCTAGAATGTGTTCCAATCGACATATAGAGATATACATAGAAATACATCGAGAGCTTCGCTTGCCTCGCGTGGGTGGGTGCATTCAGTGAGAGTGTTCTTGTCGTGGGTGTTCTTTACAGTTCTCCCCCAATCGGGCCAACCCATTTGGCATTTACACGGCCTCAATCGGCCCACGGCGATGCTCCGATGCTCGGGTTTGGAATCCAACACTTGACCTGTAACCTTTCCGGGGCCTGCGACCGGCACGCATGTCAACTCCTTGACCGTCACGCATTCAACTTACTTAATCATGGCCCGGCTCTTGCCGGTGGGCGTGGTGGGTGAGGTAGGCGATTCCTCCGAGTCCGCCGCCTCCAGCTGCTGGAGATACTCCTCCACACTGAGTCCGGATTGGCGGGCAGCCGAGGCCAGGGCGCGGCGTTCGGCTTTCAGGGTTCTTATGGGAATCCGACTGCCAACAGTAGTGGGCGAGTGCTCGGCCTCAGGCTCGGGCTCAGGCTCAGGCTCCAGCTCCTGCTCAAGCTGAGGCTCTTGTAGCTGCTCTTCCGGAATGGTGGGCTCCTCCTGCTGCTCTTTCTGCTGTTGCTTGAGACGCTGCTGCAAGGCGGGCGGTATGACAACCTTGACCTTTGGCTTGGGCAGTAGCGAGGGCTTGGGAGGATCAGGAATAAAAGTGGGCTTCGCCTTTGGAAGCTCCGGCTTCCGTTGCTGCTGCTGCTTCTGCTTGGGTATTTTGCTGGGGGCGTGTGGCGACAGCGGGGTGCTTGTTGTTGTCGTCGCCAGACTTTGTGCGGTTCTGTCATAATTTTTTGAGAGTTGGTTCGTGTTCGAATTGTGCAAAGTAAAACACACATTTAATCAAAATAATTTGCGATGTCAAAGCCAAAAGGGAATTCTGTGAGATGCGGTTAGCACGTGATATGAGCAGTTACAAACACAATGTCGTTAATTCTTTTAGTCTTTTAGTCTCACATGTACGTACATACGTGCCCGAGTTCCCTCAGTACCCTGACGCTCAGTCATCCAGCCAACTTTGGCATAACAAGTCGAATTTGTTGTAATTAAAACCAAGAAACATACTGCAAAGTTTCCAGCCAGAGTCCCAAAACCCGGACAAAATCACTTTTTGAAAAACTTTCGCCAACAAGTGCAATAACATGGCAGCTGGAGATTAGCCGAGGCAGCTAGCAGAGTGTCTGCGGAGTCGTAAAACTTGGCAGGAGCAAGGGGGCCATGGCTCCAGTCCCCCTTTTGCCCTACATAAATACGTGTACATGATGCCAGGGAGCAAAAAGCTGTATGCAAAATTAATTTTAAAATAAAGCGACTTGAAACAATTTGCAAGGGGATTTCAACAGGCAACTATTTGGCCTATCCATTCAGGTTTTTCTTTCCTATTTTTTTGTCCTGCCAACTGACTTTTGTCTTTAACAAATTGCTACACACTTTCAATTTAACTTTAATGCGAAATTATTCACACAAAGCCGGGGAAACTACTAAGTCGCTGGCAGCAACTTCTGCTTGAGTGATTTATGTTTTTCAATTTGAGCGCCGCCGGCAACCGGGATGCCTAGATCCTTGGGAAAAGGAGCGAGAGAGAAACTTTTCGGCTGAAACACTCTTCGCCAGTGTGGCGGCTACCTACGCAAATGTCGTGGCCGAGGAGCGGAATCAAGGAGCCAACTAGGGGCGAAGGCGGCTTCAGGTGGAGGAGGACGTCGGGCTAAGTGCGCCAAGCTCCTGACCCAGGGAATTGCACTTACAATATTCTCGTGATTCTTTCCTTGCTCATTTCTTTAGCTCCCTTTTATTCATTCATTTGTCCTCTCGACTTTTAAATGAACTCTGGCCAGGCACTCGAGCGCGCCGCTACAAAAATCCTCGCGGGTCCTGGTAGGTTTTGGCGGGGACCAGACCGAAGCGAAGCGAAAGTATTCCGGCGCGTTCAACTTTTGCAATTGACAGATTTCCCCCGTTAGACTTTTTTACGGTCAGTTTTTCAGTTTTTTTCCCCCCAGACCATAGTTTTAAATGATTGTTTTTCGACTTTCAATTGCTAATTGCTGGGCTCACCCGCTCATAATGAGGCTCCCCCTAATCAAAACACTACCCATAAACGTCGGCAACAGAAATGGTTAAGGGGGGTCAGAGGTGAATGATGCAGAAACCACAACCGAAGAAGAGTGCTTGAAAGTTGGTAAGAGTTAAGCAATTATGCAAACGTGGTGATTGGTACTATAAATAAATTAATTGCAATAAACCTAGTTTAAATCATTCGCCTTTATTTCTAGAGTTTTAATAAAATTGTACTTTTTTTTCTGTATATGCAAAATAACAAAGTTACATAAATATATAAATAGGTATGGCACAAATCGATGACAAATACGTGTATGTTGTGTGTGTGTGGGTGTGTGGTTAATATAATGGTAATGATAATGCTGAGTCCATCACCGTAATCAGTAATATTACGTAATACATTGTTAAGCAGTTCTTATGTTTAACATATATAAATATTTATAAAATATATATCGAAAATGGTAACATGGTGTTGGTTTGTAAACTTAACTTGCAGGATATTTTAGGAATATATTTGAGTATTTTTACTTGGCTAAAAATAATGCTCTTGGAACAACTAAACGTCCGGGAACTTTCAACTCCTTAATGAAAACACCTAGAGTCCCTATAAGTTATATGTTTTATGGTAATCTAATAACAAGCGTGGTGAGTCAGGAATTTCAATCGCAATGGCGATAAATCGACATTAAACCGAGACAATGGTCCTCGCGTGACTCCACACACACACATTTATCTATGGCAATTAAAAAATCGTTTACAAAAGAGACAACGAGGGCTGAAGGAGGTGAATCGTAACTAATGAGACTTCTTGTCCTGCTCCAAAAATCATTATTTTTAATAACAAACATTTCAGAAATGCAAAATGCATATAAATTATGCAAGCAACAAAGCGCCGCACACAAGGCACCGTGGGCGTAAGGGGGTGTGTTTCTAGTGTGTGTGCTGGGTGTGCTGGGGATCTAGAAGTGTTGCAGGTGTGTGAGTGTGCAGGAGGTGTACTGAAAAATTTCAAGTGTTGCCAACTCAGACAGACTAGTTGTTGGTTTCGGTGTTGTTCAAAAAGTTGGGCAATTTGAAAAGAGAGAAATAATTAGGCTAATAAAATGCAAAAAAAAAAGGAGAGTCGGAGGAGCATGTGGCATTAACACTATGCTCTGTCAGGTGTAGGGAGTGGGAGTGGGCGTGGTTGGAGTTATAGTCCATGGTAGTTGTCACTCTATAAAGTTCACGTTTCAGCGTTAACATGTTACGGGTATAAAAAGTTTTCGTGTCGCAGTATAAAAATGACTTTATATCGTAGATTAGTTGCTTTACTGCTTTAGTAGTTGTAACTTACGCTCGAAAAGTCTCGCTCGAAATACATACTTTACATACATAGTTTCATAAGTATATATAGAGTAGGATACACTTAAAGCTATGGTTAATAAACGTGTCACATTCGCACAACTTGTGTAGTGTGAGGTGTCAGAGCTTAGTTTAGTTTAACTTCTAAATACTGCTTCAATTTCTTCGAGTGGATTCCTGCAAAAGTGGTTTGGGAAAAGCAGAAACAGAAAGTTTTTGTGGTGTACAATTAAATAGGTGCAAAAGGAGAGAGGCGAAGAGACTTGTGCTAATTGCAAAATAATAAACACAATGTGGCCAGGAGAGTAGTTCCCTCCAGCTTCCCTTGGTTTGGTTCTGTCTGCGGGGTTTTCCACGGACTGTAATTAATATTTATGTGACCAAAACAAAACAACAATCAAGCGAAAATAAAAAGCATACTATGGAAAAAAATTAATAAAATAGACTGCGGCTGAGACTTCGACTTCGACTGCGGCTGCGACTGAGAAAAGGAAAACAAAAAACATCATTAACGCCCTCATTTTTAGCTTAAGGTCAAATTATGCTTTTATATCTCAGACACAGACACAGCGCCATTCCGATTTGCATACACCGGAGACGGGGGACAGGGGAAGCATTGCTGAGCGGACGCGATCCATTTGAGGAACGAACGAAGCGCCAACGCCATAAAATATAAATTAATTTATGCGCAATCAACAAAACATAAATATTTTCATCTGCATAAAATCACAAAAACCGTCCAAGAAGCAAACGGCCGCAAACATACACATTTAAATGTAAAAAATTTAATATAAAAACCGAAAAAACCAAAAGAGACGAAACCGAATAAAAAAACAAGAGCCGTCCACTGACCACCAATTGTCTTGTCGCTGCCAAAATTTCAGGGTCAACAGCAACCGCCAGCCAGGCAGCGAGTTAGCCAGTTAGCCAGTTAGCCAGCCAAATCCAATTCCAATTGAAAGCGAGAGCGCGGGAGTCATCGTCACCAACGACCAACTAATAATAGTTCATAAATTATCAAACAATAAATTAGACGATTAATGCACGACTAAGAATTCGATTGCGTTTTGCCGACGCGTCTTTTTGTCGTCACGGAAGCCAATTTGATGTCGCCAAAAAAAAAAATAGAAAAATAAAATTCATAAACACGGATCTGGCGAGCCTTTTGTGTTTCACAACTTTTATAGATTTAGACGAGTTTAATTTGAATATAAATACAAATAGTTTCGAGAACACTGCCTTGCCGGCTAATTTGATATGGGTTTTTCTACTTATCTTCCTCTCTCGTTTTTCTTTATATTTATATTTCTTTTTTACACAAAATTTATGCATAGAAAAAAATATAAACAAGAACAGGAAAGAAGAACGGGCAGGGCGGCGCGGAGAACTAGTAGAAATTCTTGCTAGAAATTTATTACAAGGTTATTAACATGTTTATCTTCTTTTCCTCGTTATGAATTCCAAGGCTACGGCCGGGGCAACATAATAACACACATTTCAATTTATTATATTATGCATGTAAAGTTGTAAAGCCAGCTGCCAGACGGGAATAGAGCGGGGTGTGGGTTGTGGGAAGTGGGATGTGGAGAGCAGGTCGTTCCCCAACTTTTTGGCAGCTGAGCCAATTCGACTTCAAGGTTTTCATTTTGGCCAAGTTGACAACCAGTCGTGACGTGGCCTTGACTGGCCTGGCTTGGCGTGGAAATTGCGCAGAGTTCTCTGGGCCCACCTATGAAGTCATGTGTTATTTATTCCCAAATGTGCCCCAAAAATAATGATAAGTTTTTGATTTATGCATGCTAGGTAAGAAAAACAACAGCGAAGAGATAAAGGAAACCGTTTGGTTCCTTTGAAAATCCATCAAATGCCTCCTCTGTAATGGAATGTCTACAAGTGCTTGAGTGAAATTAGCTATCCTCGCAATATTTTCATAGTCCAGCCAGCCTGGGAGTAAATTTCATTCGCAAACACTAAGGACAAAGCGAGAGTCCTTAAACGTCCTGCAACTGGTTGTCATGCTATGCGATATCTGCTGTTGTCATACGTGAACACACATTTTTCTTCCTGCCCTCCTCTCGGTCTTCTGTTTATCTATTTCTCGCATACTCTATGACCGGAAACAGGCACTCTTTATGATTTTTTTTTTTGCCATATCTTATAACATGTTGATTCCAAAGTCAGACTTCAGGTTATGATGAGCGCTAATTTGTGGCAGAGGTCAAGCAACGCCATGGAACGCTGGGTTAATGAACCGAAAAGGGTATTTGAACGGCGACTTTTTAAATACGGAGATGACGCTCACGCTGCTCTTTTTAATGTTTTCCTGCAACAGCTTTGGGGGGCGAAATTGTATTAAATTACTTTGTTGTTGCTCATTATATAATGTTGTTAGAGTCAGCCACTGGAACGAGGACGAGAACGCGAACGGGGACGAGTCCTTCAACCAAGCCGAGCGAGCAAGCACATACATATGTGTGAAAGTTTGCTGATAAGCGCCCGAGAGCTCCGTGCACAAAATGGCTGCCACTGGGAGGAGGTTTCAGGAGACAACCACCTGGCATAAGCTTTTAGTTTCTTCCATTGTGGGCCGCCTTGTTTGTTTACCAACGCAGGGAGACACCAACGAGTTGTGCCTTTTGACACACAATGGCCGCCGTTGCTACGTGTTGCATGCTCATCAAGCGGGCACCGCCCCGCAATCTCCACTCTCCCCAGAGGGGCGCTAATTATAATTGCCTGTTTCGGGCATTAAAATATCATTTGGGCCGCACACAAGACTCTCTCCCTAGGTCTCTGAGTTCCTTTTCCAGTTCCTCGCCACTCTGATTCATTCCCGCCGCTTAATTCAGTGCAGCATACTTAGCATAAAATCATCGATTCCCGGCGGATACTGAATTATGCGTACGTGTGCGTGACTCTCTCCTGGCTGCCTGGCTCCTGAATTCTGATTCCGGGCTCCAGTCCCCCGTCTCCCGACTCATTTGCCGATCCATTGCCGGCGACCTGGAGCGTCTCCGCGCTGGCACCGCCCAGTTGAGCGAGCAAACGCACAAAACGCAATTTGCGAAATGCCCAAATGAAGTTATTCAATTGTAAAAACAGCTGGCATTGTGCCGCGGGGAATAGGAGATGGGGGAGGAATACGCCCACTGAAGTGCGGCAAGGGTGAGAGAGCTCGCTTGGCCCGGGGGGTATGCCCCGCTCCACGTTGCGTATACGCAATGCCAGGGCAAAATTAAGTTAAGCAGCACGGAAATACTTACACTTTTGAGAAGCGCCCCCCTCTCCGGAGTACATACTAGATTATCATATGCCCGAGATGAGATTTGAAGCCCAGCAGGCTTGGTCTATGTACTAAAGAGATTTCCGCGCCAGAACCATAACATGTTTTCCCATCATCTTCTTGCTTCACTCCTCCTCGAGATTTTTTACTTTCTTTTTCCTGTTTGGTTTTTTTTTAAGCTGAGCGTCTGCCTGCGATTTACGAGTCCATACAGCGCTTAAGTGCTACATAAAACTTAAACTGCTTAGGGCTTATACGCTTATAATCGTATGCATGTGTTTGGGGTGTGTATACTGAGTGTGTGTGTGAAGTGTACTTACTATTAAAGACCTCTCAGCCATAGATCGCTATCCCTATTTAATAACACACTAAGTCTCGATGATGATTAGCAGCTCCGTCAGTTGACTGCGCTCGTGTGGCATGGATAGTAAAGAGAGTGGAGGGTGTGTGTTATGTGTGTGAGATATGTGTATGAGAGACTAACTTAAGGGCAACGCATATAGTATATTTGAGAAGCAGCTGTAAGAGGGGGAAACCGGCACCAGAACCAAACCAAACCAAAAGGAAGCAGGGGAAACTTCACCAATAAAAAACTAAAAAATTCAGCTTCCGATAAGAGATTATACGAAAGCAAATGCACAAACACCGTGTGGATAGATAGTGTTGGGTGTATAGATATGTATATGAGTTATCATAATGGCAAAAGGTTGAGGGGTGAGAGGTGATTGATTGATCGGAAGAGAGAGGGTGTGAGGGTGTAGTGCCTGTGCATTCAGATGTAACATAAAAAGCGCATAATGCAAGCACCAGTAATCCGGAATGAGAGCAATGCATATTCGCCGAGCACTCACCTCATGTCCTCCGCCTCGTCAAAGTGCCCCAGAGCGGCGACAGTGGCGTTGTCGACGGCATCAGCGAGAGCTGCTGCGGCCGCATCCTCATCTTCCTCGTGTTCCTTCTGGTCGCTGTCATCATTATCATATTCGCCGCTTTTGGTGTTGCTATTATCGGGGCGCTTATCGTCGGAACGACGGGAATCGTCCTTGTCAATGTTGTCGTTGCCGGCATCCAATAATCTGGAATTCTTATCACGGCGCAGTGTTGCAATCTTGCGCTCCTCCTCCTGTCGCAGCTTCTCGACTTCGTCCTTTGACAGGAATGAGAAAACTTTCTCTGCAAGAAATCGCGGCAAAATGAAATCAGTGTGAGATTCATTGCTGAAAGCTGTGTCGCTATTAGGCAAGGAAATTAAATAAACAGCGATCCGATGCAGCTTAGTTCCTGCTACGAGTAGTTCCTGCCATCCAGACCACACTTTGTCATGCAAATGGCGGGCCAGAAACTCACTCTCTAATTAAGGATACCCACAAGGTAGGTAGAGATAAGTGGCCTGATTGACAGCTGGAGCCAGGGAGCGGGATTTAAGTGGCAGGACCACTAGCAAGGGCAAAGTGCACGGCGACGTGGCCAAGCTTTCCCCTGACACTCGTGAATTGCGGTTCTATCGACAAACTTTTCCCCTGGCTAACCACTCACTACTCACCTGTCTTTTGTGTGGGTTTGTGTTGATCCTCCATGGCTGACTCGAAGAAGCGTTTTTTATCGGAAACCGATTTAGGCACTTTACTCGGTGTTGGCTT
The DNA here is from genome assembly GCA_008042515.1 of Drosophila truncata. Classification (NCBI taxonomy): domain Eukaryota; kingdom Metazoa; phylum Arthropoda; class Insecta; order Diptera; family Drosophilidae; genus Drosophila; species Drosophila truncata. The sequence goes on along the minus strand of VNJQ01006685.1, from coordinate 59,060 downwards.
TGTGGTGATGTTGGCCTCCTGGAGCTCCTGCTCCTGTTGTTCGGCTTCATCCCTGCTGGCAGGTGTTGACTGGAAAATGGGAAACCGTTTTTGTTAGCAACTCAACGCACACAGCAGCAACAAACAAACAAAAACAAAAAAAAAAACATTTATTAACAAAGCAAAAAATTAATAAACAGATAAAGCATAACCGCCGGCAGCTATGACTTTTGCGCTGCGCTCCCTCGGCCATGTTTTCAATTAAATGACTGGGAAAAACTGCAATTTTCAAAAGCGAAAGCAGGAAAATCCAAAATGCCCATAAAGAAAATTGATGACACTACACAAGTTTATTAAAAAGCAGACGGAACTAACGGCGTTCGGCTCGGTTTCTCTGGATCAGCAGCCATGGGCAGCCTCAATCATAAAGTGACCAAGCCGACATTTTTGGGAGAGAGCTCTGCCTGTGTGCTGCACTCTCGGGGCATATAATTTACAGTCGGCTGGGGCTTAGGATTGGATTTGGGGGCGGGTGAGGGACAGACCCAGACCCAGGGACGGCTTGAATTGGAGAGGGCGCAAATTACAGCTGCGTGGAGAGGAGGAACCCAACCGGACCAGGCCATTTATCACCCAAAGTCGTGTACTGTCGGTTTTATGCTTTCATGCGATTCCTCGTGTTGGGGCAACATGAGCCACAGTAGCGAGATAAAGCCAAGCCGGGTGGATAGTTAGTGCCTCCTGCCGAGGACCAAGCACCGATGACTGCGACTACGACGACAAAGTCATTAAATGGCAGCCAGGATATGAAGGAGAGATGGGTGGAGACGACCAAGGATCCGGGGCAAAACAAAGGCAAACAGGGCAAAGGCCAGCGTTAAACTGCACAAATTGCAACCTTATACAGACCAAGGGTTCGACCCCTTCAGCCAGAACCAAGGACCAAGGACCGTACCACACACCAGTCCGAGAGAGCTCATAAATAAACCAAGTCGAGATGGAGGAGCGCACCGACAAGTGCATGGGGGAAAAGTGAAAGCAGCCGGAGTGAGGGTGGTGGCACAGCTTAACTGAGCTGTATTTTTAGAAGAGAAATTAATTTCGTATCGGATTTTTCGATTTTCAATTAAAGTCAATGCGAAGAGGCAACACCGAGAGCCGGTTTATCAGCATCAGTCTAGAGCTCTCGATGGCTCTCAGTAGCTGCTGCTGCTGCCTTTTGGCCTGCTCAGCAGTCCAGCTAATAGGAATTTATTGAGCCATGAAAGTGTTGAGACTGTGTGTGTGTGTGATACCAGACTCCTGTATGTCGTGTGTATGTGCTTGCAGCCCTGGTCAGCGCATTAAAAGCCAATAAGCCATTGAATTATTCAGCAAGTGTTGGTGACCAAGATTTGGGTGCGTGTGTGGTGACATATGCGATAAGGCGATGATACATGAACAACGACGACGACGACGATGACTCCTTATCGCGACAATTAATGGAGTACCACGATAAGATAAGAGCCCAAGGGAACCCTATAAAAAGAGGTAACAGCTCGCGAGCCAAATCAGTGCATGGCCAAATGCCGTGCTGGGCACATGCTAACCCGTACAGGGGATACTTTGCACCTGCCTGGAGTTCGAAGTGGTAATTGGGGTCAAGGCCCAATTAGACAGGTGGCTAGAAGTGAGCCAAGGTCAGGGGAGCCAGCCTGCGGGTGGGTTATCAAGCAATTGTTTACACAAAGACAACGACAAAATGAAAAAAGAGACCACAGAACGCAAATAAGAATAATACGCAATGTTTATTTGCCTTAAGGTATGCAATTAAAAATGTTCACCTCGCTTCTTTGTCTTGGTAAAATAAATTAGCATTAAAATCAACTTAGCAATGAACTGTATAAATTGTAAAATTGTATTTTCTGTATGTTTTTCTGTTCTTTTGTTATGTTCGTTGAATCGTTATTTCGATATTCCGTTATATTCAGGTATTTTTCATCGTTATATACTTATTTATTCGTTGGTTTTTCGTTTTGGCAAAACAAAGCAATAATAAAGACGGGCGGCGGCAACAGCAGGAGCTCCAGCAATGGCTAAAAAAAATTAATGGCCCAGTGGGCGTGGTAACTGCAGGTGGTGGGCAACTGTTTCAATCAACGTCAAATTAAACTTGGCCGACACTGAGGCAAAGAGGGTAGCAGCCATCACACCCACCTAACAGGCGGAGTGACAGGGAGCTGCACATTAAACTTCAACCACTTGCCGCTCAATTTCAACTGCAATTTTGCCAGCTACCAGGGGGAATTGGCTTGGCCCGCGCTTAATGGGGGCGCCAGAGGAGTCTTAAAAGTCAACAAAAAGTTGCATCTAATTAGCAGGAAAGGTGCAGCAGACTAAGTTCGGCGCCAGACACGACCCACAAATCAATCAATTTAAATTGCCAGCGAGAGCGCAACGAAAATATTGAAAATTGCTGGCGAAAAGCGGAGAGACAGACACTTGGTGGGAGAAAATGGTTGGGGCTGGGCCATTTAATTGATGGCAAAAAGGTGTTAGAATTTAATTAAAATGTATGAGCAGTGACAAGAAGCACCGAAAGAGAGAGATAGAGAAAACGATGTAGTAAGAGGTCGCATCTGCCAACGCGGTCAGCTTAGGAGCAATTAAAGGTATAGTCAAATAAAGGGACTCGCTGAAGGGAAGACACCTTCAAGTTGGTAGCTTTGGTAGTTTCAAAAAAAATCCTAGGGAATTCCCAGGCTGGTTAGGTCATCAGTTAGCCGTTTTAAACCAAAACTAAGAGCTAGTTTTAGGTAATTTTTGGTAGGATTTTTCAGAATTAATTTCAAATACTTTTAATACTAACATTAGTTTGTTAAAATTGCCATCTTTACAGGCTTTCTGGTTATGGAATGCGTTTTTTAGATGTATAAAACCCTAAACCGTTGTCTCCTTGCCTGTGGGCGTCCCTGGAGTGCGGGGCGTGGCCGGGTGTTGCACCCAAGCCCCATCCAACTGCGGCTGCGACTGAGATCGCAGCTTAAAGCTGGTCATGCCCCGCAGACCCTGAGGCTTCTGAGCCACCGGTGGCGGAGCAGGGGCAGTCCGGAGCTTGGTCGGCTTTTGTGGCCTCTTGGGCGGCAGGGGCGGTGGTGTAGGCGACTTGGAGGTCCGGCAAGACACCGAGGTATCGCTGCTACGCCGTGAGTCAAAGAACGAGGTGTTGCTGTAGATGGCCTCCTCCTCAATGGTCGAGTAAATCTCCTCGGCTGTCTCGTAGTAGCCGTGAGTGGAGGAGGAGGAGTTGGCACCACCCCCACTGGCCTTGGCCAGCAGCAGCGAGGAGTTGGAGGAGTTGACAGAAAAGGAGCTGGTGCTGTTGGCCAGCGAGGAATTCGAGATGCCAACGCGCGCCGTCGTCATGTTTTGGTAATTGCTATTTGAGTCGGGACTAAGTATCTCCGAGAAGGTCGGAAACTTCATGGCCGCGTACGAGGGCGTGGGCGAGGTAACGGTAACGGAGACTGGAGCAGGAGCGGAAACGGTAGTGGAAGGAGAAGGCGGAGGGGGCACACTACGCCGCGGCTTGCCACTCGATTCACTCACCGGTAACTGGGACGGTTGCAGGTAGAGCACGGCCGGCGAGGAGCTATTGCCCCCCAGTTGGTCGCCGGGCATGAGGACCAGGTTAAAAATGGGCGCGGCAGTGGTGGCGGGAGGGGGGCCAGTGGCAGGGGAAGGGGTACCAGAGGCAGAGGGAGAAGTGGACTTAAGGGTGAGCGTGTTGGGCTGCTGCGGTTGCGGCAGACTGGCATACTGCACGGGCAGTATCTGGGCCGTGGGAAAAATGTTTGTGGGCGACCCGGCGACCAGCAGCTGTTGCGGCGAGGAGTCCATCAAGCGGTTAGTAGTGGCGGCAGCAGCAGCATTGGAAGAACAAGATGGAGACGAGGATGCGTTAGCGGTTAGTGGTGACGGAAAGTGAAACACCGGAGGAGGCGGAGGCTCATGCAAATGACGTGTGTGGTGGTGGTTGCTTGGCGTCTGCTGTTGGGCGGGAGGTGAGTAGTTGGGAGGCGGTGGCAGTGGCAGACTGTCAATGTCGGTGTCGCAACTATCTAGGAAGGGATTCGTTACCGAATATCCGCTGCTCGCAATCGGAATGGGCGGCGCTGGTTCGTAGGGCGCGCGGAGCTGGTTCCTCAGCTCGTTCTCCCTAAGGAGATACTCGCGGTGCTCCTGGGGCGACACCAGTATATTGTCGGGCGAGTTCTCGTGCACAAACTCATGGGGGCGGAGCTGTGAAGGTGTGGGCGGCAGCGCCTCCATATATAGCGACTCCTCCTCCCGCAAAATGGGCGTGCTTGGCACCTTGCTTGGCATGGTGGCATAGTTTACAGGCGGCGGCGGCGGGGATTCCCTCGGGCGACTGGGCGGCCTCGTCGGCGTTTTGGTCACCACCCTAACAGGCAGCTTGGCCTCCACGGGATGGATAGTATTCGTGCTGGCGTCGTGTTCGAAGACTGTGAAGTCGCCCTGACCCACATCGCTGGCCTGGAAAGTTTCCAGCGCGACGTTCCGCACCAGATCCGCCTTCTTGAGCTGCGGCTTCGGTGCCGTGGGTGGCGGTACCTTTGGGCGCGTGCCCGTCAGGCTCTCGGTGGACTTGGAAATCACTGTGTTGGGTGTGCTGCGACCACTGGACTGCGACTGGGACTGTTCCAGCAGATCCTCGCTGGATCGCGAAGAGCCGAAGAAGAACTGCTCCCGGGTAGAACGTGGTGATCGTGGCGATCTGCTCACTGCCTTGGCTATCCGCGTGTACTCATCATCCTCGGCTGCGGGATGCCGAAAGGGATTCTCGCGGTCCAATTCCCCAGGAGGATCCGGTGATGTGGCTCGCGAGACACGCTGCAGTTTGGGAGACTCTACGTCGCGAATACGCGCCACCGCTGGCACAATGGGCTCTGGTTTTTCGAGCGTGGAGCAGGGACTGGTGGCCCGCAGGATTCCCTTGCGGGGTAGGCGGTTCCTTCCCGTGCCTCGGGTGTCCTGCTCCGAATCGTAGGCGCGCGTGTAGCCATCTGGGGTCCGGGAGCGGGATCGCTCGTAATCCGACCGGGAACGCTCATCGCCGCTGAGGTCGAAGCTGACTGACTTGCGATGTCCTCCGTATTCCGGGGTGCTACGGCCCGATCTCGAGGGTTTGTACGGCCGACAGTCACTCTCCGAGTCGCTGGTGTAACGACCACGCCGGCGGTCAAAGCAATCGGAATCTGTGTCTGCATAAGAGGGCGGCGATTGTAAATCAAACGGTGGAGAGCTCTCGGTATCCTCTTCTTCGTCTTCCTCCTGAATGGCATCAATGTCATCTAGCTTTCGGGAGTCTGCCTCATAATCGTCCTCGTCATCATCGTCATCTATGATGTACACTGGCTCTGCCTTCTTGGGTTTCGACTGCTGGTTAGCTGCTGATTTTCCCGAGCTTAGGCTTTCCTCCTGCCTCTCCAGCATCTGCTGGTAGGAGTAGCGAGATCCCGGGGCCAGGCGATCCGGTGTCTGGGTGCCTCGTTGCTAATAGAGTTTGAATTGTTGGTTGATTGCTCATTTAGTTCGGTATGAAATCGTTTTAGTTTTGGTGTTTATTTTTTGTTTTTGATTTTCAGGTGCAACGTCATCGCTCACAAGCTTGGAACACAAATTGCGGTGTGCAGCGTTAATGGTGAGTGGAGATTGGTGATTGGAGGTTGGTGAGTGAAGTAATTGAATGTGGGATGTATTCAGACCGGGGGAGTATTTGTGAAACAGTGAGTATGCATCGATGGTGGGTTTCTTGATGATGCGAAGCATAGTGAGTGCACTCAAACGACACACACAAAAGTTGTACGATTTTGTTTTGTTTTGTTTTTGGGTGCTCCTTTTTCAACCTGCGTCCATTAGCCAATTACCAGTGATTTTCTGCTTGATGATGAGGTGAGTGACTGCGACTGCGACAGCGACAGCAACTCTTCTGGCCAATTTGCGCGCTGATGATTTTTGGGTTGGTGAACTCGACACAAGATGATGGCGGTGCTTGATGATGGCGAAACAGCAGCGATATAAAACATATATAGAGATAGCGGGAACACAGACGCACTAGACGAGTCACATCATGGCAAAGGAAAATAATGAAATCAAAGGAAACTTTTTGGAAGGAAACTTCTAGAGAGCAAAACTAAGAGTGGTCTCCCAGAAAACCGTATTTCCCCCGAAAATGCTATTAAAAGTTTGCCCAATTTTTGTTGGATTTTATCATTTTTTTACGACAATACATTAAGATTTATTGACATCAAAAATGCACACTTCGAATTCCATTTAGCTAATTTTAAATTTAACTATCCTTATTAGGGGGGAAAACTCAAACGCGACATGGAAGTGTCCTAACCATTCTGCTAAAGAGTAATCAATAAACAAAGCCATTATAAACCCTAAGATACGTAACGTCAAAGGATTTTTTGCTCTAGAACTGGATCTCTTGTAATTTGTTGCAAAATCATTTAAATCATTACGCATCTTAAACATTACAAGGTCCTTGGTAATACGCTGTGTGGATTCAGTTTAACAGTTCAGTTGTGGTAACAGTTTAGTAGATACTTTAACAAAATATCCCTAGTGTAGGAATAGCTTGGCTCTTTCAAAAGGTGATATAACAAGACTCCTCTTCCATTTCCTCTCTTCTTGAGTATTCAGTTGCATAATTGGACCTTTTGTGTGTGCATGCCACACGTTGTTACACATTTAGTAATATAGTGAGTGTGTCTCGGTGTGAGTGTCTATATATAGTAAACAGTTTGGGTTTCGGTTTCACATAGTATAAACATCGAAAGACTATATGTATAGTGAAGTACTTTCTGCCGCAAAATGGCGACAACTGCGTGTTGATAAATACATTTACACGTTCTTTATTCTTTTTGTAGTTTGCATTGAGAGTGATTCTCAGTTCTTCCTTTAGAAAATTTGTTGCTGTTGTTCTGTCGAAACTGAGGGACTGAGATCTAGTGAGAGACTTTGAAACCGTTTGCCTAGTCGAGTGCGTTCAGTTTTTGGTTGAATTTCGAGTGTGGGAGAGGGGGATAGTAAACGCTGCCTAGTGCTGTTGGTAGTAACTCTTGGCCCTTTGAACACGCTCCTCGCTTTGCTTCGTCTTAGGTTTTTGTATAAATTTCAACTTCTGCAGGACACTCGAGCGGGCAGCAGTTGTGTCCTGTCCTGTTGCTCTTGTGTTCTGTATTCCTGTCAGTTTAAACTAAATATTCAGTCTTATGGTGATAAACATCCGCTTGTTAAGCAATGCGCTGCTCAGCAGTAAGCTGCAATGAAATTGGGTGGGGAAATCGAAGAGAAACGGGGGCCCGAAAACAATACGAAATTCGGAAAACAAACCAACAGATTGCAGAATGATTGAGAAAACAAAAAAAAAAAATAAATAAAAAAATAAAAAGAATGGAAATCAACAAATTTGTTGAAAAGCGTCGAACATCGCGCACATTATTGAGGAAATTTAGGGGGTGAGAAAGAACAAGAATAAGAACAAGGACGAGAAGAAGATAAGAGAGACGTTTTAATGGAAATTTTCGTTTCTTTCTGCAGTTTTTGAATTATTTACATTTACATTTATTATACGTGCCATCTATATAGTGAGTACATGTTGTGTATGCCTGATTTCAGCCCCCCCTTATGCCAGGTAAGGTGGCTTTCAATGCAAATTCAAATGGGGCATGCTTTAAAGCCGACAAAGGCGGCCGCTTATATAAAACACAACAACAAACAACAAGAACATGAACAACAACAATGTTAACAATAACAATAATAACAATGCCGCCCGCCTACGCAAAAGGGGCAAAAGGTAGCAACAGTAAAGACGCAAACTGAAATGAATATAATATGAAAGTAGCATAAATAACAACGACAACAGTAACAACAATGAAACTCAACAAGAACAATGGTCGAGCCAAGGAGCCTGACTGAGAGCAGCAGCCAGGAGCATCCCCAACAGCCAATATGCTAATAAATAATAAATTGTCTGCTGCCATATCAATAAATGCTAGGGAGCACAGCTACACTCCAGACCAAGGGCTGCTCAATCCTAAGCTAAGCCAACCCGACACAGACACATGCACAACACATTACTCATACGCCCCAGTGGCACAGCGGCCCACAAAGATAGGCAATGATTTTTTTCTCGATTCATTTTTAATTCAAATGCAACAGAAAAACGCTTTAAGGCAGCAACAAAAGCACATACCTATAACAATCGATGAACAACGAATAAGCAAGTGTTTCGAGGAGAATATATATTGTATATATATATATATATGTATATGTAGTGTATGCAATGATTATTTCGGTTTTAGTTACAGTTTCAGATGGGTTTAATGGTCTGATGGTGCTATCATGCAGCGCGATTTGTTTGCAAATTTCCAAAACTGGAAACTGGCATAACATGTCAGACTTATCACAAGAGTTTTGTGACCTCTCTGACTGTGGTTTTATTATGTGAGATGATAGAGGGTGTTACTGGTACTGTTTTTTGTTTTTTATTTTCGGTTTGTCATCTTTTTTGCCTCGTTCGTATTTTATATTTGAAAATTTTGTGATACACTCACTCTCGTACGTACGGGGACACGCAATGTCAGGGACAGGACAAAGGCATTAGTGAAGTTACACAAACACATAACAAGCTGAATGCGAAACAAAAATCAAGTTAAGAGATTGCGCTGGGTTTGAGTTTGAGTGGGTTTTTGGGGGTGGCGACTGTCGGTTCGTGTTAGCGGTTACATGGGTGTATCTGTTTTGTACCCTCAGTACCCTGAGTACCCGGGAACGAACACAAACGAATGCGAGATCGAAAGACGTACGTACGTAAACACACACAGTTACGGATACAGACACAAAGATGTTAAAGCCATGACAGGACAGGAGACGTGCATCCAGTCAGGTGCTACATACCTGTGGGGCTTGCTCGTCGGCGTCGGCGTCTTCTCCTTCCTTAGTTTGCTTCTGCACGGCCACAGCGGGAATGGCAACCTGGGTTGGAGCGGATGCCGACGGGGTCGCTGACTCTGCCGCAGCCCCTATGGGTAGCGGGGCTGCCGGCGTTGTCGGGGTAGTTGGGTTCGTGTCGAGCGTGTGCTTCGATATAACCACCGTCGTCGTCTTCTGTATCTTATCCTGTTCGGGGTGCTCCGATGGCGATTTTGGTGGCGCGGTCGTGAAGGCGTCCGCCGCGCGTACAATTTCCAGCACCTAATTTGCAAGCGAAACAATTCACAAACTTCCCACCAAGGTCGTGCACTGTCCACGTTCACTCACCTTCTCCTGGGTGCTCTTCTCCAGACCCAACGGCGCTAGCTGAGCGTGGGCCTGGGACTGAGCCTGTTCCGCGTGAATGAGCGCCACGGTCTGCGCGGCTGGTGTGTCCGGCGCTGCTAAATCAGCGGATGCCACTGGCGTGGGCAACGGCGTAGGCGTGGGCGAGGTAGCTCCGCCGTGCACCAGGGCTGCAGCAGCTGCCAGGCTCGTTTGGCTCGTTGGCTGTGCATCTGGCTTCTGCGAGGCGAAAACATCGAAGTCCTGAAGGGAAGTCGAACGAATTTAAAGACCTGCGTGCGTCTCTTTAAATCCTGCACTCACCTGTCCCAGCCGCTCCTCTTCATCATGGTCCAGACTGGATATACTCTGGCTCTGGCTCAGCTCTGAACCGGTCTCCGAGGCACGCGAGCCTGGGTTGGGAATAGGAACAGAGTCAAAGTCGGACGGGCGCTAAGCTGGGGATTATCTTACCTTGGCGACTGCCACCGCTGCAGGATGCAGACGAGTTAAAGCCAGTGCTCATGCCGCCGGCCTGGCCAATGGAATGAATTAAGTTGGACTTGTCGTAGCCTTTGCACACCACCAATTGGATCTCGTTGCCGGCGTTGCGAAGCACACTGACCGCATCCTGGTGTGAGGCGCCCAGTAGCGAGTGTCCATTGACCTCGAGGAGACGCATGCCCACCTGTACGCAGGGAAAAAGTTCAGTTTCGGTAGAGTTCAATCCCCCTCAAACAACTTCCACAAGACAGTGCCTTACCTTAAGCCTTCCGTCCCGTCTGGCCGCTCCAACCGAGTTGATTTTGGACACGAACACACCCTCGTCGGAGGGATCGGCTGGATTACCGCGCTGCCCATTCAGGCCGCCCTTGATATGCATGCCCAGACGTTCGCCCTCCGCCTTGCTGAGGAGCACTTCCTGCGATTTGCAATTAACAAAGAGGAGAGAGAACAAGAGAGAGGGAGAAATTAGCGAGGACTCGGCTCAAGAGCTGGCAAATAACAATCTGGATTGCAACTGAACAAAGGCAGGAGAAACTCTAGGGAAACATAAACTGTGGAAGCATTTGACTAATTGGAATATTTCCTCTGCTGCGAAGGGACGAGAGGAGCTTACCTCTGTTGTTATATAAACTACTTCTATGCTCTGTGCGTATCGAATTTGTTGTGAGCAGTGGCAGAGTTTACAAAGATTATACAGAGAGAGGAATCAGAAGTGGATCCAAAGCATATTTACATATTTACAGGCGTTCTTAATTAGGTATAATGTGAAAGCGTTGGCTCACCTGGAAACCTGGCGGCAGGGGATCGTGTTGAATGGTCAGCTTTATCTCATCACCCGGCTTTAGCAGCTCCAGCACGGCATCCTGGTGCGTGGCCTTGGACACATCCGCATCGTTGACTTTCAGTATGCGATCTCCCATGCGCAGCTTGCCGCACTTCGAGGCAATCCCGCCGGGCACAATCTGAAAGGATGAAAGAGGGGGAAGCAGCAACCCCAAGGGTAATTGTTATACTCGTGGCTCTGGAATTATGAATGAAGGCTGGCCCAAAAACTTAAAAGTTTCAAGTTGGCAGCCTGCAGCTGGCTTATAATGAAGCCACCGTCCGAGCCACTGCATTCTGCACAATTGTGCAGCAGCTCATTTGCATCGGCCACTCGAGTGTTTTAATTCGAAAAGTTTTTCCGGCTTCCCATTTTCCCCCCAGTCGAGGCTAACCATACTTACATGCGATATGAAAATGCCAGGCTCTCGAGTCCCAAAGGGCACGCAGGAATGATCCGTGCCGCCGATGATGCTGAAGCCCAGGGAGCCCTGGTTCTTGGGCAGCACAATCTCCTGCAGAGGGGGGAACGAAGAAATCGTGTTAGCACATCACATAATATACACACTTAATGGGGCCTAAGCTCTAGGTATCCTACTGAGAGACTGCCCTCGTGAAAGGTGAGTGATCCATGGATGAAGTGTGCTCAGGTGCAAAATTGTTGGTGATATTTATATTTACATTTGAATATACATTAACATTCATACAGAAAACCCAACCAAAACCAAAACAAAGCCATGCAATTAAGTTGAGCGTTCATTAAACATCAAATACCAAGAAAGAGGGGGTGATACATTCAATAAATAATTAATAACTTTTGTGCTTTTTCTTATGAATAACTTAATTTTAGATTAAACACAAGGCAAAAGGAGGAAACTTTTACCCATAGCATTCTTCTTCTTCGGCCACTTTCACAGAGATTTGAACAAAGCTCCTGTGGTGCTTGTGGCCAACATCAAAGCATAATGCTTCTGCTTCTGCTTCTGCCTTATATATTCATAGTCGAGAGGAGAAACTATATCTGCTTGACTGACAGTTGCTAACTCGTGTCAAGATGCCAAATAAACACATGTACCTGGGCTGCCAACTACTTCTAACTTTTACCAATTATCTTGAAGGAATTCAATTGCCGAAAGTTCGAAGCCATCGAAGGCAGACAGGGGGAAAATAAATTGAAAACAATTAAATATTTTATTTAGCATTGCCCCGGAGAGTGTTTACACTCGCAATCAGAGACTTTGATGGCAAACAGAAATATTTAAAGTTTACTTAAGGCCCCCTCTGCACACACAAGGCAAGGCAAGCCGGGAGAGCATTGAGTCATTTGGGGTTAAATGTTTTTTTGTTGGTCTTCAGTCCTTGCTGTTGGCCCACTTTATTATTAAAGGATCTCTGCATGCTGCATAGCCTTGGCTAGTTTACATACATATATATATACATGTACATATATATATGTATATATATTTTCTGCTGTAGCAGGATTTTTTGGAGATTTCTGGCCGGGATTTGCATCATGGCAGCGATGACACTTGAGTGACTCTATGGAACCGAGAGTGCAAGCGTTCTGAGAGCGCTTTGCTCGTCACTTGAATAGATTTCAGATACCACCACAGGACACTAAATATATTCAAGTGTTGGCCCTTTTCCCTCCCAAGGAGCCCACAAAAAAAACATTTAAAAGATAATATTCCCATTACTCTAAGTGTTAAATTATCAGCAAAACAAACATAAACCACGAGATCTTTGACAGATAGAGAAAGTTATATATGTATTTATCCAGTGTAAGTAAAAATTTTTTGGTTAAGAAGTTAGCTTAAAAACAGAAAGAAGTGATTTCTATGGGGCTTAATAAAAGCTTTTATAATAATAAGATGAGTAATGCCTTGAGCCAGCTGCTCCTGTTGTCGAGAGGAGTGAGTTTAGGAGTTGCTCATCTTGTTACTAAAAGGTCTTTTAGGTTTAGTTATACAGTTTCCAAAGCCTCCTTATCCAAACTTAAGCCAAGGCCATCCCAACTGCAAATCAATTAGTCGAAGCAATTACAACCTCTTGTCAATGTGCATGTTTTGCATAATGCTCGGCATGAAACATGGGTGAGAGCTCGGCGGCCTCCTTACTTCGCTAGGAGTCTCTGTCGGGCCTCCTGACCAGCAGTTAAATCAAATCGTTTGCAAACACACCAAATATTTATTCAGCAAATGCGACCAATAATTATCAAAGTGCCAATAGCAAAAAAAAATTATAAATTAAATTTAAAGTAAAAATTTTGGTGTTGGGTGCATCGGGTGTGTACGGTGTGCGTGCTTGGTGTGAGACGAGAAAAGCTCGATTTTCTAGGGCAGATTTACAGGGTAATGGTATTGTATTTTTTACATAAAAAGTACAATTTGTTCTTTTCAAGTGTCCGGGCTTGTCTGTGCCTTGGCTTTTTACAGAACGATTCGTTAACTCTGGGTCTCTGGCTCTTAGTGTATGCGTGATGTCGAGATAGTCACCTCACTGATTAGGGGCTCCGCCAACTGATTGTCGGTAATGCGCGTCATCACCGTCTCCGTAAACGTGGACTTGGTGATCGTCTCGGTGACACGGCCAAGTTCGGTGGGTGCCGCCGGGAACATGGGCAGATCCGGCTGCGGCTTATTCACATTCACCGTGACAGCGCTCACGCCCACCTCGTTGGGCCGGGCCACGTGCACCTGATGCTGACTGCCGCCGCTGAGGAAGTGGGCCGGAATCATCGCCTGAAAATCGTCGCTGGTCAGCGGGCGCAACGAGGAGGGCTGCTCATGGTGCGGCGGTTTACGTAGATACGTTGTGGTTTTTGGTTTTTAGCAAAGTTTGTTTGTTCGAAAAGATCGGTTTTAAGCAAGGTTTGATTTTGGGGGAGATGGTTGAGTGGTTCAGAGAGAAAAAGAAAACAAAAGATATGTTGGTTTTTGTAAATTTTGGTTAGACTTTTTGAGGCGCTAAATGAAAAGCTATTGTTAGATCTATGACTAAGCTAATATCTTTAAAATGTATGTACAATCCTGCTAGAAACTCTGGCCTAAATCATCCTTAATGGGTGCTCAGAAGCTGGGTCATGGACCTCAGTGCAAACTTAGACTCTATTGAATATATATTTATACTGCTTGAAGAATCATATAGAATAATGATTGTGGCATTTAAGGGGGAGAGACGAACAAGGCGCACAGGGCACATGCAAAACAAACACAAACAATTTCGTTATACATACGAGTAGATGAGCTATGTTTATAATATATAGTTCTAGCAGCTAGGTTATGGGTAGTCGATAATCTGGCGGAGATATGGATTAGCACATATTAGGTATCTTACAGCTAGTAAGTGTGTTTATGTTTCCGTTTTTCGTATTTTTTTGGGCGCCAAATATCAACAACAATTTGCTTTGACAACTTGCGCTGCAGTTTTACTTTGAATATAAATTAAAAATTAAATTTTGCTACTCACCTCTTGACCTGATGGGGAAAATTTAAAGGACATTCAGCGCAAGTTCGTACATTTTGAAAACCTATTGACTAATCATGATCGTAACAAACAAAACAAAAAAGATAACAAGGAACGAGCTTATGGGCAACATTAAAATGACGTGCAAACTGGCTAAAAGTAAGACTAGAAACTAACTAACTACCGGATAGAAGAAGCCCACTTGGCCTTACCTGAGCCTCGCCCGAATCACCGCTGGCCGTGGAGGCCGCTGCATCGCTACCCTCGCCCATGGGCACAGAGTTGGTGCGTCTTGGAGCGGGCACTGGCTGCCCGGTGGCTTTGTCTATCGTGGCAGCAGCTGGGAATCCATTTGTTTTGCTGCTGGGCAGCGTATTGCTGTTGTTAATGCTAGCCGGCGCAACAACAGCGGGTGCAGTGGCAGTGCTGGTAGCCAGGGTATTGTACTTGTAGGGCTGCTCGACATGCTCTGTCACCGTTCGGCCAAAGTTAGCTGTGGTAATTGAATCGGAGAAACCTTTAGTTATTCAGTGATATTTCTACTAACTAACATGAGATAAAAGCAAGTTCTGCTTTCATTCCTCTATACCCACCTGGTCGGTTGGCCAGGTATCCAGAAGGGCTCAACGAATTGAGCACTGCTGGGCTACGCGGACTAGTGGGCGGCTCCAGGGGGCCGCGATACTCCCGCTGCAGCACCAGGCGCACAAAGCGCTGCGGTTCCGTCAGACAGGCCACTGCGGCGTCATGATGCGCTTCCGTCATATCGTTGCCGTTAATCTGTACAACGAAATGCCATTAGCTACTGCCCTTCTGCCCTGCCAAGCCCCCTCTCTACTACTCACCGCCATGACCCTGTCGCCCACCATGATTTTACCATCGCGATGGGCCAGACCGCCCTCGGTGATGCGCGATATGAAAATTCCATCGCAGTCGTCCTTGAAAGGCGGTGAGCCCTTGCCGCCCGCAATGCTGAAGCCCAGGCCCTGGCCAATCTGATCGCGGATAAGCGTCGTGTGTAGCTGGATGAAGCTCAGCGGCGCCTCCTGCAAAACCGCAAAGGGGAAACCAGAAATCAATCAAACACGCTCCGAGTGAAATGTCATTGCTGGATTTGGGTTACGGTTACCCACCTTGCCATTGAGCAGCAAACCATTGGGCGCTGCTACTGCAGGCTCTGCAATCTGGTTGGCCGTGGGTGTGGCAAACACGTTGCCCGAATAGCTGTGCGTGGGTGCCACCTTCTGCTGTTGCTGCAGCTGTGGAATAGGTTGTGGCTGTTGCTGCAGGTGCTGCGGAATATGCTGTGGCGGCTGCTGTTCCATGGATGCCGGGATGTAACGTTCCTCTGCCACCAGGGGTCGCGTCTCCACTGATATCTGCGACACACTTCCATCCTCGCTGAACACGGGATGTCCAATCAGCCGCGTAACCTCACGCTGCACCACCAGTACCAGGACGGCACCGCAGGCTTTTAGTACTTGAACAGCCTGATAATGATCCGCATCGACCACGACTATGCCATTGACCTTGATCACTTTGTCGCCCACCTTTAAGCCGGCCAGATCAGCGGGTCCAGCTTCAGTGACCCTGGATATGAAGATGCCATCATCGTCGCCCTTGAATGGGGTAGAGCCCTTGCCACCGGCAATGCTTAGTCCCAGGCCGGCTGCCGTGCGTTCAATGTGGATTTCGTACTGCTCTAAGCGGAGTTCCGTGACGCCATCCAAGTTGTCTGGAAATGAAACCAAATTATATTTAAAAAGTGATTTTTAATAGAGATTCATAAACATTTCCCCCGCCCTTTACCATAGTGCTGTCTCTGCCTCTCATAGTCCCGATCCACTGGATCGTAGCTGGTCACTATGCGCACCCTTTTGCCCTTGCGTTGCAGGGAGCCACTGGGACTCCGGTTGGAGGAAGCCAGCGAACTGCGCAGGCTGCTCATGGCGGGACTGTTACGCCCCGAGTAGTTAAAGTTGCCATTGCTACGCTGGCCATTACGAGGCAGGGTGTTGTTGCCCTCCTTGACTTTGATTTTGACATTGAACATGGCTCTAACTTGATTTGTTTGTTGTTTTTATTTATTTGAGTGCACTTTTTAATATAGGCAGCAGCAGCAGCCAGGCATCTTGTCCTGTCCAGACACCACCCTGTGTGTGAGTGTGTGGGGTAACCTATTTTTTATTTGACTGCACTTTTTAATATGCGAAGAGCTAACTTTGCCTGCCTGCAGAAGCGCATCGATCCGGGATGTGGGTTCTGCCTCTAGATAAAGCCTGAGTTCATTGGACTGGAAAACCCCATCAATGCAATATCATCAGTGAAATTATACTATTACAAATTTTGATTGCCTTGATTTAATGAAATTTTAAATAGGAGGCGAAAAAGATTTCCAAAAAGACCTGTACTTGTGCTCAGCATAAATTTCGCTTTAATGACATTCAAATTGAATGACCCAAAGTTGGTCAAAAGCGAGAGAGGAGCAGCAGGAGCATCTGGCAGTTGGCCATAAACGGCAGTCAATGAACCGCTACGAAAGCCATATTCCCCTGACTAGAAACAGGCATTAAGGCAACGACCTTGGCGGAGATACCCCCCATCCTGCCGAAACATCTCCCGGCAGAGTCTGTATAATTATTAAATAAATAAACAGAAAGTCTGCCAGCCAGGGTCGCTTGGCAGAGAAAAACTCTCCCAGACATCCCTCAGGTGCCAAGAGGAGGAAAAGGAGCAGGTGGCGCACAAAGAAGAGATGAGTACCAGCAGCAGCAGCAGCCAGAGAAACACATTTATTGCTTTCATTTTCGCTATTGCTGATTTGCACTCAATAAATCCGTCGGCACTTTGGCCAACAAAATGATTTTGTTTTCAAGACTGCCAGGGATTCGGTGGAGAGGAGAAGCCGCTCTCGAGACAATTTCACTTTGTAATTGTATGCGAGCGAAGGCTTCATGTTAATCAAGGCATAAATGAAGAAAAGACAGAGAGAATCCCTGGCTCCGCTCCCCTGCCTCCCCGCCTGCCTGTCAAGTCAACATTAATATTGCTGGATTTCATTCGCAGGCCCGACATTGGCATTCACTGTTCGATGTGCCATTATTGAGTTTGCTAAGTTGAGTGAGGTATTCACAAATTTGAATTGCTTCTGCTTGCTTACAGTTCCAACCAAGTTTGCCTAAAGTTGGTCTTTGGTTAAAGGTGTTGTTTTGGTTAAATGTTTCAAGTGCAAACAGTTTGATTCTCTCGATTGTAGGACAAATGTTTAAACGAAAGACATTTTATGGGTATTTCCTTCGCCCACCCGAACACACACATGCAAGCCAGAATAAAGCCATATTTTCGGGAGGGGAGAACGAAGAAAATGCCATAAAACAAAATAAGATTTTTTCCGAATGACACGTGCTGTGGCTCTCTGCGTGTGTTTGTGTTTTTATTCCGGCTTGCCTGCTCCGGAATGTAGGCAATATTTTCGACGAACTGCAGGAATATCGCATAAAGTCATTTGTTCCCCTCCATATTTTTGTTATCTGTATTATTTTACTGATTGCCAGGGCAAACTTGCACCCACTTAAGCGGGCATTTAAACATTTTACGATGGCATCACGGGGAAACGCGAGCAGCTCAATGAGGTGAGCACGAAATAAGGCCATCGTTTGTTGTCCTCACCGTAAAATAAATGGCATAAGCATAAGCATAAACATGTAAAAATTTAAATACACCGAATTACAGGGCCAAAGGGTCCCTCATAAAACGGAGGTGGCAATTCGAAATGATGGTTCCACGAATGCATTAGCATTCGCATTGCCATATCTCCGGGATCCCGCAGCTGACAAATGCCAAAATTCCAAATCAATGCCCAGACTGTTTCTGCTAGCTTCCTTTTTTTGTTTCCTTTTTTGTCATTTATATGTAAATGACCTGCAGGAGGAGAAATTAGCCCACAGCATGGACACATGCCAAGGGCACAAAATCATATTTCATTCTTTCGGATGTTTTTTCTTCTACCCAACTGTGGGCCAAGTCCTCCTGCAGCTTCTAGGAACTGACACATTCGTTATGACAATTGAAAAAACGTCGAAAAAAACGCCCTCTTTCCCATTCAAGCGAATTCCCTTGATTTTCCCAACGAATAAAGAGCAGTGCTCAATCGATTTTAATTACCCCGACATTATCAATGCCCAGAGATCAAGTATTAAAGCTTAAATCCAACGAAAGACCCCTTTCCGCAATGTCACGTTAGCTGCACACCCTTTTTTAAGTTCAGCAGAGAGTTTAAAAAATGCGACAGTTATGGAAAAACTGGCAGGCTGCGTGATTAATTGCTCTCCAGGTTAAACGGCGGGTAGCGATGCTTCTGCCTGCTGCCTGGCAGGCGCTGCTGACAAATTGCAAGTGTTAAGCTTTGGAAATCAACAAAACCGACCGAGCAACGATGGCCGCTTAAATGTGGCGACAAAAATTAATGAACAAAGTTTTTTATGCGAAAGCATAAAAACCCATGAAATATTCTGCACAACAACGGCTCACTAAGCTCCCAGCCATGGGGAGTGACAGTGGTGATGGTAGCTTCTCTCGGAGATTCTGGTAGGAAAGGGGTGACGTTCGCAGCACAACAATACTGCTATCTAATCGAACTTTTGGAATGCCTAAGCCGAATGTGATAAGGCCCAAAACAAGGAGGGGAAAAATAACAAAGCAAACGTAGTAAAACAAATATGGCGATAAGGTAGCAGGGAAAAGAACTCTGAATCATTACGAAATTTTACGAATTTTGGAAACATTACAGGGGCGAGAGAGAGACCAGTTCAGTCCAGTCCAGCAGCAAAGTCAAATGGTAGTAGGTAATGACCTTGGTCTACCTGTCGTATGCGTTATTTCCTACATTGCGTATATCAGGGACCGGTGATTAATCGGTTTATAACCAAAACGAACGGTGATATCATGGGCGTAGGAAAACAACGTTTTGGTAATGAAAACCGCGCGCCATGTTCATTTTGATTGCATTAAAAGCCAGCCAGCAAGTCGGTGGCAACAATTCAGGTCGCATTCCCCCCGCATCAGAGTGTTTGCTGCTACTACTGTTTTCCTCGACAATTACTCGAATTTTCCACATTTCCATGCTATCAACATGGCGTCGGCAGTGGCAGTGGCGGCAACAACGGAAATATTGGAAAATACGCAGTGAAATTCTTTGACCGAAGCCTGAGCGAGCGGTGCAGCTGCAGATGGCGTTTATTGCATTTTTGTTCGTTTTCTCGCGAAGATGGGGATGGGTACGAGAGACCATGGGTTATGGGGGAAAACTGTCACGGAGACCAGAGAGTGACGCGGTTTTAGGCGATAAACTTAGCATGCAACTGTGAAAAGCACAAGGGCGGGCCATGATTCAGGGTTATTCCATAGCGAAAACTTAAACATTTGGCCAGCCAAAATCGTGTTTGTTTGGTGATAGAAAGAATGCCGACTGCCGGCTGCAAATAGTTTAAATTGCTGTTTGCACAAGAACTGTGAGCTGCAAGAGAACAGCAAATAATAATGCAAACTCCGTTGCAGCAACAACAGCAGTGAGTGATGAAAGGGCGCACCGAGCAAACAAGCCGGCAAACAACAATCACACAGCACACACAACGCAACACACACTCATACATTCGTGGGAATCAAACACACACGCAACGTACGGACGGGCAAAAATTCAATAAGAATCCCATGCAATCAACGATACAATACATAAATAATGAATGCCATTGCCTTGAGCTTATCAACGGTTTATTTATTGGCCAACATTCATTGGTCGACTCAGAATCGGAATCGGTAACGGAATCTCTTCACTTTCAGACTACTTTAAGAGGGAACTCTGAAGGAAATGTGCATCAGATGCAGCAAGAAATGTTGCAAAAAGTGCGAGGAATGTCAAAGGAACTGTGCAAATGTTGATTGTATTGCCGAAGCGTTGCCAATATCTAACCAGAACCAGAAAAATCCAAGCAAAGGCCAAGGAAGTGCCGGGTAACCGGATATGCACACAACCATACCAAAGCGAAGCACTTTTCCTGTTTGCCATCTGCAAATATCCAACAGAAACCGGCAATGCTTGGCTATATAAACAAGACTAAATTTGCTTTCAAGTAGCTCATTTTCGGGGGTATATGCACATGCAGCCGAAATGCAAATAGGGAAGCCTAGGGGCCACCATCGCCTCCTCCCGCCTTTCCTCTTAGCTCAGGCTTAACCTTGAGTCCCCTGAGGCTTCGACAGAATAGAGAACTGTAGCTGAAGCTCAATTATGGGCCCCGGGGCCATACGCTGCGTATGCGCAATGTGAGAAACTTTCCAGACGACTGACCCGCTGCCACCTGCCTCCATAGCCGTTAAGGCATTATGACAGACAACAGAGATTAAAATCGATAACAGACAATAATAACACGTAGCCAGAAAAAAAATAAAGGCATAAGAAAAAAAAACATTCACACTTTTTGCTTCCAGAAAAAGTATTTAACAATGAGATGTTTTTTCCTCAGCCTCTACCGAAACGATATAATGGGAGTTCGCTCTCTGTTTTGAATACCAATAAAAGAAAAGGTGGGCGATAATAAATAAGCAAAAGTAGTACGGTGACGAATGCTGTTGCGCGTCTCTCGCGACGTTGACAAAACGCAAGCGTAACTGAAAAATGACTAAAGCAGGCGGCGAGTGGGCCAGGCGATGAGACCCGGTCGCCAAGTCTAGCAATTACACTCGCTCCCGCTCTCCGGCACTCTCACTCTCCCACAACCGCTGCCCAGGTAACTCTAATGAGTCTCCTCCTCATTTCAGTTTCATTTGCACGTCTCTCGTTCTGCGCTCTTTGCTTGTTTACCCCTCATTTTGAGTGAGGTTTACAGTGTATCTTTACCACCACTACTATTGGTGGTGTCTGCTCGCCTCGCTTTTATCAGCTTTTGCAAGCCCAACGGGCAGATATCGTTTGCTGATAAGCAAGCACCACTATACGTGCATTACCTATTTATAGGCCAAGTTTGTACGCCTGTTGCGTATGTGTTTCACAAGCTCAGCGCGGCTTCTACACCTGTATTCCGCTGGCGTAATCACAGAGCAGTGCTGCTCAGTTTTATGTTGGCTTTTTTGGTAGTCTTGAAAGTTTAGAGAGTGAAGGTTTTCCTAAAATTTCTCCCTCTAAAGTATCTGTTAGATTTTATGAAGTTATAACACTCAAAACAAGTATCCGAAAGTAGCTACTGCTGAATTAAATATTAATGCAATTATCTTCGTGTATGTCTTAAAAACAAGAAGAGCATATTTTAAAGAAACAATTTAGCATTTTTTTAAATTTTAAGAACGATTTTTAAAGTATTTCCAATATTTTTGTGATTTTAAAAAGGTTACTGTGTAAGCTAAACGAAAAATAAATTCCCATTTTAAAATTTTACATTGATTACCTATCTAATCTTTATATTTAAAATGAATTTTCTTATTTTTTCAGAAAACATGTATCCATGTAATATATCCATCTATTTTGAGTTAGTAGCTATGTTTCTTACAACAATATAAGCAGCAGAACGCTCCCTCTACCTAAACCTCTCTCTACTTCTCGTCTCCCTCAGTCTCTTAATCTCTTTTGGTTTTTTCTCAACATTTTTCGTTATTTGTTGATATAATAATATCGGAAGTGAGCAGCTCATTGCTGGGCCTAGACCCAAAAAGCACTCGAATGTATGTATTTATGTATAGATGGCGTGCATAGAGCAGCAATTAAAAGAGGTCATGGGTGGTCTCGGCCAGGGCTCTTTGTGGTTTCACTTTGCAGCCAATGGGCCAGGCGGATGGGCGAAGATGCCAATTAAATTTCCACTTCAGTGTCTGCCCTTACAGGTCAGCCCAGCCAAATGAAGGAAATTACTATCGATTTCCCATCAATACAGACGGGCGGTCATGAGGCTGCAAACAGAGTACTCCCACGACAGAGTTCACAGAGATGCAGCAAATATAAATTTAGTTAATTGAAACAATTTTGCGTATATTTACCTTGCTCAGTGCCGGCTTCCGCTTTGCCGGCTGGAATGGGCGACAGCGATGCATCAAAGGGATGCTGCTTTTGTTGGTCCTGCTCTCGATCCACCTCCAGCTGCTCCTCTTCCTCGATTGGCGATTGCACTTTGCCGGACAGTGAGTGCTGTGGCGTGGCTTCGTTGCGCTCCTGGGAAGCCAGAGCATTGGCCAGAATCTCACTGGCCTGCTTGTCAGTTAAATGCTGCACACGCTTGTTCTTCAGATGATGCGGAGTGTCCCTGATGGCGATTTGGATAGGATTAGTCTTTGCTGAGAGCTTAATGGGGGACTAATTAAGCTTACCTTCTGTGCAATTTGGGTGGCCGCTTGTAGAAGTCATCGTCTTCGCCCTCTACCTGAAAGCCCACACGGCGATCGGATTCCTGTGGAAAATAAGGAAAGAAATTAACAAATAAATCCTTGCAACTTATAATTTATAACTTACAAACTCATCTTCCTCTTGGTCGTCATCATCCTGAGTCTCTTCAGCGGCGGAAGTAGTCGCCACAGCGGCTGTTAACTCAGCAACAACCGCTGCTGTGGCTTCCTTTACGTTGTTGGATGCCGCCTCCGCAGCACCCTGTATGGTTGCTGAAGCTGATGTCGTTGTCGAGGGTGTAACAACACCCACCGCCGCTGGCTGCTTGAAACTTACACCAACAGCTGGTTGCTGTACAGGCTGTGCCTGCTGTTGGTGATTGTTCACCAGTGTTCGAGTCTCGGTTGGTATCTCGGCTATTCTGGTGCCATTCTATTGAAAGAGAAAATGGGAAATTTTTAGGTATCTACCATATACTTTACGTTGGAAATTACAGTAAAATCATGCAAGTAATGTAAAATATTTCCTTAATCTTAAATATCAAAAACCACTCATCAATAGTTTAAAATATAAATTTGGAATAAAAGTATTTATAATATTTATAAAAGCCTTAAAATGTTACCCCTAAAACTATCAAAATCATCGCTTTTCTTTATCATTACCCTTTCCCAGTTAGACCTGCACTATTTGCTAAAACTCACAAGCCGTCAAGACCTCAAGTTTGATTAACTCTAGGATTAGTATTGAGCCAAAGAAGCACAACAAAGACATATCAGGGCAAGCGTTTATATATATTTTTATAGGAGTGGCTTCCACTCCGTCTTCACCGCCACCATCACCTAGCGATGGAAACAAAGAAGAAGCTTGGCATTGAGATCGCCTTCACTCACCTCCTCCGGCAAAGCCACCAAGTTGGCGTGCTCCTCGTGCCGGCTGCGCTCTACCTTCAGCTTCTGGGCCTTGGCCTTGAGATCTTTGGGATGCGGCGTATTCTGGCGCACGAAGGGCGTGTCCTTCTCCTGGCTGGCATCCTCCGAGAACTTGACCACCGTCCGTGAGGGCTCGCGCTCCTCAAAAGGCTCCGAATCAGACTCCAGATCGCGGGCTATTTTCGGGTTAAATACAACGGGAATTCCATTAGTAAATAAATCTAGGAGAGAGGGTAAGGTGGGTGGCTTGGAAATGGTCTCAGTTATCAGGAACTGCATGCTCATGCTCAGCACAAACACTTACTACTACAATATATGATATATATGTATGTAAACAAGACTATTTATTATATACAAACACAGATTTATATTCAAAACGCCTAATGGTCTACGGTTTTGCTTCGGTTTTTTGCAAAAATCAATAAATAAACCGCCTATTAAAAGCCCCGAAGGCACACCACTATTTTTGGGCGCCGTCCCGTAAACATTCTGGCCAGGTCGGCTGGGCCTGGCGGTGTGGTCCACTTGCTAATCCATCAGCCGCTTATGAGAAGTGTGTGCGAGGGCCGTAAATATTTCGCACCGCGCGTGTAAACAACATAAAAGTTGCAGCATGTGGGGGCAATCAGTGGACTCAGATTTGGATTTGGCTCCCCTTCCCACCCCCTGGCCAATCAATCTATCTACGCAGCCATTGCAGGCGATGCTGATGGGTGGCAGTTACAGTAATAAACAAATGCAAATCGCCCGGGAGGAAGTGCCCCCAAGTAGCTGCATCCACAATTGCCGAATGTCGGGCGCAGAACAGTCGTAACTTACAATCGTTACCGATTTTAGCCTCGCAGCGGGGCGTTTCCGAGATCTAGGAAACTCTAGGCACTCGGCCGGGGTCAGCCGAGATGAAGATTTATGCAAATGGAATAAACGGGCCGGGACGACTTGTAAAAATAATAATAACAACACAGCCAAGTCGTGGGGTGCTGTCAAATTTATTTCCTCTTGTTTTCTTGACGCTCTATGCCCCATGACTTTGGATTTAATTGGATAATTTGAACGCTGCTTACATGGCTCTAAAATATTATGGAGACGAGAAACAATGAGTAGGACTGGGCCCCGCAGCTATTTGATCTTGAAACTATTCACACATTCGTCTAAATTGGCTGAGCTATGTGCGCTTTGTGTACATTTAATCCGTCATTGACCATTGATCGTTTGCGAAATGATAACTCAAACACGTCGCAGTTGGTTCTCCAAATGGACTGATGATTTAATCTATTTATAGGCAAAACCAAGAGGCCAAAACGAGTTTGGAACCCAAATAACAGTTACAATATATATCTACTACGCAACTACGCCACAGAACTACGAATAGAGCAGCAACCACAATGGCAGCAACATCATCATCTCCAGCAACGACAAATACAGGTTGAATCAGGCGGCGGGCACTCACTCAATCAACGAATGTCACACAGTGGAGACCAAGAAAAAGAGATTTATCAGTCGAAAATAAACAAACTACAAACTCATTTGCATATAGCTTAATTCTTCTATAAACCGGGAGACCATTATGAGAATA
The DNA here is from genome assembly GCA_008042515.1 of Drosophila truncata. Taxonomy (NCBI): domain Eukaryota; kingdom Metazoa; phylum Arthropoda; class Insecta; order Diptera; family Drosophilidae; genus Drosophila; species Drosophila truncata. The sequence continues at coordinate 34,084 of VNJQ01006685.1, read as the reverse complement.
TTATTTATATATACCTATAAAATGAGGATAGGATAGGATTCACCAAACGGTTTGATATAAAAATCTACAAAAACACACTAAATTCTTTACAAAATAAAATATTACTAATTTAGACAAGCCAAAACTATAGGATACAATTGATGTATTATAGAAAAATTCATATTTAATCTTTTTTAATATAGATTAATATTGAAACGGAATTAAATCATCGAAAACTCTTTCTAAACCTTATAATTATTAGCACTCTATGACTCCCCTTTGGATTTACCATTTATTTCCTTTCATTTTGAATGCTTCATAAATATTTCTTTATAATTTGCATGACGTTAAGCTGATTAATCATGAATCCAGAGTAAGCCAATAAAGCCAACAAAAACTTATTTTAAAGAAAAAACTAAGTTTAAAACATATTGCAACATCTGGAGGAAAGCCTAACCCAGAAAAGCCTCTTACTCTCAATGAGCTGTGATTCGAACAAAAAGCTCATACTGGTTTCTTGGAGTCTTTAGGGAACCAGGTTCCACTGTAGCCTCCTGTGACAGGCCATTAATCAACCGTTAGTTTTGGTGGCACACACACACATACCTAAGTACGTACAACATCGAAGCTAGCCAGGCGATTAATATTATTAACCCAAAGCAGCGTCATACACCTAATTACAACGCTTGTCGGCCGATCTTGCCCGACTTTCAAACTGCTGCTGTCACGCCCCTTCCCCATTATGACGTCACAAACGGTGACATCACTCAAGTGCCTCTAATGGGAGGAATATGTGCGCGGCAGGCTTGAGTGCAGCATGGAAGATAAATGGAAATAGATCTTGGCATTTTCCTGCCAGCAACAAACAAATCGTTTGTTCGTCTGGGGCCGCTTTGATCTGGCACGATGCCACTGACAGGCAGCCCAGAAGCGCTCAATCCGGGGGCATGAGATTCCCGATACCAATCACAACTGGCCATTCTATTTCATTCCCCCAAGTGGCTCCCTATTTCATTTTGTGGGTGGTGTGGGGAACACGCATAAAACAGAACTGATCTGCGATGCGAAACACGCATGGGGATGGAATATAAACACAAAATAATAACATAATCAAATCAAACAAGCCAAATCGAACACATATCCACAATTTATCAGCCATCGCAATACATTTACACGAATATATATATGGACTATATGGTATATGTTATAGTGTATTCATGTTTCTCAGCCAGCCAACGCCCGGAGAACTGAGACACCCAGATAAAAACAACTTGTTGTCATGGCGTCATGGGCAGGCTGGCGTTGTGGTAAACCGGTTAGTGTTTTCGTTTCAAACACCCAAAACTAAAAGCAAAACAGGCATTGTCAATGCTGCTTGGCCAGGCCAAGAGATGCGTTTTCAACTAAAAACCTCGATGATAGCATCTTCTAGGAACTCCAGAACGGAGACGGAGAATACAGAATATTTGTGGTTAAATGTCAACGGAAAACGGTTGAAACTTAAGTAATAAATTTAGTTAATTGAAAATGCTTTTATTTTACTTAAGAATTTTAAGCTCACGTTGGCAAGAGAAGGGATTATTCATCTTCTCATTCATGTGTGCTTTTCTCGACTTCTAATACCCTTGGAATTTACGTACAGAAAATATTATTATTCCCTTTTTAATATTGTGCTTAGGTTTGGTTAACTTAGGTATTATGTTTTTTATAAAAATCATTTCTCTAAGCATTATATTTAATAATATATATATTTTTATAACAAAGCGAACATGCAAATGTTAGAACAGTCATGCTATGAGACGGCGGCGAGCCAATACAGTAGAGCCCAACTCAAACAATTTAATTTCAATTATTTTGGGATCTGGAAGTGTTAAGTCCAGGCTAGAACTACCAGTTCGTGAAATCAACTTTAGAAACTCTACTATATGGTCTGTTTTAGCTGTACAAGGCGTGATAGCGTGTGTATTGTTATTATTACTGACAAAGAAGGTAATACTCAACGCAAACCTTTCTGCTGATAACTGAAGAATTCCGTCGAATCGAATTTTTCGCTCGATCTATAAAGCGTCATGGGTGGATAGTCTTTGATGGGAATGAACATATAAAAGAAAAAGAGGATGACAGAGGCGGGTGCAATGGTCGAAGGAGCGCGTGACGTGGCAGAATGCAAAGAAAATATTGGAAATCAGTATAGGAAAAAGTGCCCTTGCCGAAGCAAAATATAGTTTTAGTCACATTTAATAGGTGGAAATTTGCTGGGAGAAAAACACATCGAAATAAATTGAAAAATCTTGTGTATATTTTTTTGTTCACCCACAAAGATAGTGAAACACGAAACTCTGATAGCCGCTCACTCGTTGGCGATGTTTGCTAACTTGGCTCACTTTGGGGGCTTATCTTATCGCCGAAATGCGAGCATAGATTGAAGATATTGCACAACGATAGGAGGAGGAGGAGGAGGAGGAGTAAGGCTGGTGGAATCCATGTCAGGTGCAGATAAGGCCGCATAACTTGGCCGAATTCCGTGCTCCCTAGCGAGCAATCAGCGCCAACTGTGGAGTCACCCTTAACCACTGGGCTAAACCCCTGACTGACTCCGTTGACTCATCCACACTCACCTGGTGTAATGGGCTGATATTCCTGCTGGGGCAGCAGGTAACAGGACAGCACCTGCTCGCCCGTCTCCGCATCTACGTCGGGCTGAAAGGTGAGCAGGGGCTGCGACTGATTCTCCGACAACCACACAGCCTTCAGCTGCAGATTCACCAGAGAGTAGGGCAGATACAGCAGCTGATTTCCGCTCACGTCGAGCACATGGAGGACAGTGCAATTGCCCAGCTCTGGGGGCAGCTTCTTCAGCTTATTGTCGCGCAGACTAAGCACGCCCAAATTGGCGCACTGCCCAATCTCCAGGGGCAGGTATTCCAGCGCATTGCGATCCACATTCAGATTGCTCAACCTCGACATCTGGCCAATGGAGGCCGGCAGCTCGGACAGGAAGTTCTCTGTGAGTATCAGTTCCTGCATGTTTTCGCAGCTGCAAAGAAGGAAGAAAGTTGACATACTTTTAGTAATATATTCTGATATTTAAATAGAATTTTCTAATCAGTTCTCAGTTAGCAAATATTGTAAATTAACCAAGATAAGATAAGAAACTCACTTTCCAAGCGTATCGTTTAACCGTTGCAAACGATTCTGGTCCAGCTTCAGGATGGTCAGACGGCTCAGCTTGGCAATGCCATCGGGCAGTGTCTCCAGCAGATTCTGCGCCAAATCCAGATCCGTGAGGCTGACCAACCCGCTAATTTCGCTGGGCAGCTCCTCCAGTCGATTTTCGGACACATCGAGGTAGGTCAGTTTGGTCAACAATCCCAGCTCTGGTGGCAGACGCTGCAACTGGTTGTGATCCAGCCAGAGCTCGTGCAAGCCCGGCAGGTAGCCCAGATAGGGAGGCAGGTCCTCGATCTCGTTGTCGCCCAAATCCAAACGCTTCAGCTTCGTCAGCTGGCTTATAGTCTCCGGTAGATGCTTGAGCAGATTTTCGCGCAGCTCCAAAGACTCAAGCTGCGTAAGGCTGCCAAAGTCCGCCGGCAATGTGGTGAGCGACATGTCGTTGAGGCCCAAGACGGTCAGATTCTTCAGCTGTGAAAAGCCCGAGGGCAGCTTGGGTATCGGGTTCGAGCTGAAGTCGGCCACCTGCAAGCTCTGCAGATGCTTGATGTCTTCGGGAATGTCGGGTATGTCTGCGGGGAAGAGATAGAGAGAACACATTATTTACTCATTATTGCTGCAAAATGCTGTTCATAAGGGATTTTCAGTGAGCCAGGCTGGTTGATTATCGGGTTACACAATTCTATCTGCTCGGCTGATTGACTTGCTCACGCATGAGTTGCTCCAGTGGGCTGTCGCGTTAATATATTAATAAATCTGCTATAAATATTCCATGAGACCCACACTCACTAAGCGAGAGAGAGATTTCCGCATATGGCCTTGTCATTGTCTAACAGAATCGGGTTTAAAGTGCCTGCCAGCCTTTTGGAAGTAACTGAATTATCTATGGAAGTGGGGAGTAACTATTAACTCACAGTTGGCCTTTGCATACTATACATTACCATCGACTGTCTTTGGCCATGGCGTTTGTTATTATTTTGGTTCTCGCTGATAGGGCGAGACGAAGCGTAAAATGACAAACGAAACTTGTTGATCGAATAAATTTCGAGCTGCCAAAGCGGAAATGCGCACGCAAAGGACCCGGGAAAAACAGACTGTGTATGTGTGTGTGTTTGCCAACACGCCCACAAAGCTTTTCCACGAGAGCCTCGCATGAAAACCACAAAACTGCCAGCAAAAGCAATATGACAGGTGCCCGAGCTGGGAGAGGAGCTTCAATCCTTTACAACACTGCTTAAATTGACCCAGTTACATGGGGGCGAAAAAAAACACACCGTCCCCGGCAAAACGAAACATCGTCATCGGACAGGTCAACGCGGGGTGACTTGTCCCGTGTGTGTGCATTCAATCCAACTAATACGACACGTGGGACCCGCAACGCGAACTCGCTACGACAGCCACAACAAAAAGAGAAAGAAGGTCCCATTGTCACGACTATGATATACTCAGTAAAAACAGCATTTAATGCTAATTATTAGAAAAAGAGGATTCGATAAAAATTGGAACTAATAAAACGTATCACATCGATCCACTCATATTCTCTCTCATTAAGAATCCAAGAGTTATGAAGACTTTCAGTTGTAAAGACTGTGGAGTTTAATATTGACTTCTGTCTTATATACCCCTTTATTCTACGAGCAAGAGGTATTAAAATAAAGGGTATAGGATGAAAGGTAGGGAGGTGGCTTGTAGAGTGGCACGGAAACAAGTGGGATATTTGGGGTATCGGGCAAACCGGAGGCAGGACATGCTCGAGTTGTGGGGCCCACAATGGATGTGGCCTCGGGACAATCAGCGGATGTGGCCAGTCATAGACCCCCGCTTTTCTGCTGTTGCTGGGAATGTCACCATTTGTGGCAGGTCGCCGATAAGCCATTTATTTGCAACTGCATTGCCACAACCGCACTCATACGGGCACGAAGAGCTGCAGCAGCCTTTAATTAAAAAAAATTATATAACAATACATATCAACCGACATTTATTTTGTGTGTCTGCCTGGGCATTGTGTGCAGTGACAGACCTTGTTCATGGCCTTGAATGGGCTGGTCAATTATAGAAACTACAGTTAAGCATCTTTAACATGGAAAAGATGTTGTTTTACAACTAAGACATTATTTTAAAAGCAGAACTTATAGCACAATTCGCATAAACATTCTAAATATGTGTCTAAAAATTTGAGCTGCACTTTATTTTCCAAAAATCTGCAGAAAATTGAATTTGGTGAAACCAAAGATGCATCAGGATGATCCTTATCCTTATATTTGCTTGTTCTCTTTGAACCTTAGAAGCCTAAAAGCTTTCCCGCCGCAGAAGCACCCATAGGAGCCACACACATCCGTCAATCCGTCAAGCAAAACACTCAAAATTGGCACCCCCAAGTTTCAGACAAATGGACGCAGCAAGGCGCTTTTCCGCCTCCCTCCTCATTTTCCCCACTCACACATCGGCAATTGGAAACATATGGCACGGCCACACACAAGCTCGGCACACCAAAAGATGCTCAGCTGTGCGGCACAGTTGGCGGTCATTAGATGAACGCCGGTGACAAACAATTCGTTGACCTCTAACACACACACCCTTGGGGGAAAATTGGGGCAGCTGGGCCATTGGGAAACTCATTTAAAGGCGGGAAATTAGAGGAAATGCAGGGCGTGCCCTGATCACAGTTGGAAAAGCACCCAAATGGGACTCCAAGCGGAATTGTAATCAATTTGTGCAATTATGCAACATAGGCGCGCCGAATAATAAAAAAAAAGCCCCCATAAAAATAAATTTATTTAATTTGTTTATCATATTTTGTCGTTATGAGGTGAAATATGAGTGCCTAAAATAAATAAAAGATGTATGAATCGGGAACAATGCGGCAGCGTTTCTTTTGCATTTTATAGCGCTTTCATATCACAGCCACCAGTCAAGATCAATGATGAAGAACTGTGCCAAAAAAGCCAAAAACCCAAGGCATCAAAAAATACAGCAAGCCAAGCGAAACGTCAGCAGACGACACCGCCAAGGGGCGTGTCCCGAGGGGGGGCCCTGAGAGGGTGAAAATCTCTCATATGAAAATTCTTTTCAATGTCATTGAACGAAGAAAAATTTTAAGAGCACGCCGCTGCTCTGACGCTTGTGTGAAATGTGAAATGATTTGTCAGTAAATCAAGGCGACCCAGACAGAGTGAAGAAGCAGAACAGATGGGCCTAGCCAGATATGCATAAATGGGGTGAATGGGGGGCCTGCAATCGAGGTCACCGCCATACATCTTCCTCAATGCAGGCGCTGCACTTAATGAAGATGATGTCGAGGATGCATATTTTACTAGCTCAAGAGTGGAGCAGCAGGAGAACAAACCCCCTTCAATCCATCCTAGAGCCTTTCAATTTGCCTTGGATCGGAAGAGACTCGTCCGATTCAATGGCTTGGTTACGTTTTAATCCCCTGCACTCGGCATCCGTTATGAGTTGCCACAGCACGTTGCCATTTCGCTTATTGCCGCCTGCATCCAAAATGATGAAAAGGCTTATGATACGATGGCCCTGCAGGAGCAGGAAGAGGAGCACTAGCTAGGGGTGTGGTAAGAGAGCCACAGTTGTTGTCACCGCCAGTCATCTCCCCTGCAATTTTATGGCTGCCATTGTTGGCAGAAAATCCCTAAGCGTCAACAGGGAAAATGGCTTTCCGCCACTAGTGTTCTCACTCGTTCAACCTGAGCGCAGCCTTTAGTGGCAGAAACAAGGCTAAAAGCAGCTGCCACTCCTGCAAACAAGCGCTGGCAAAGTCGATTTATTACTAGCTAATTTATATGGACTTTTAAATAATTTATAAAATTATTTCAGCAGTTAAAAAACTTTTTAATTGGTAAGAATTAATGACAGATTCATTAAAAAATATATAATTAATTAGAAGTTAGTAAGACTTTTTAAAGGGCTTCCCCTTTGATACAAAAGTAAGTCCTTGTTTTTTTTAATATTTATAAAAAAAAACATCCTTATTAAATTTCATATCTAGCTAAATTCTGTAATCCCCAGATAACATCTCTCCCAGGTGCCCCCCGGGGATGATTGCCACATCTGCTGCTGCTGATGCCGCCTGAATTGCACTAAACCGGGACTGAGCTGAGCTGAGATGAGAAGAGAACGACAGAAGAGAGATTGTGCTGGTGGAGGGCTGTGCCCAGATTGTGATAAGTAAAAGACTCTTAATTGTGGCTGGAAGCGACCATAATGATGATGATGACAGCCATTTTAGATCGCAACAGGTGACTGTCTGTAAAGTGCATTAAAGCCGGGTTAACGAGGCGCACATATGTTTATGAGTCTGGTTGACTAAGACATTTAATTGATATTCAATTAGCAAGCAAACAAACAAGGCACTTGAATTGTAGGAGGTTTTGCCAGATTTAATGACTGTCATGTGCTCGAGCAACAGGTTAAGTTTAAGCTCCATAAAAGATGAGCACAGATGCGACACCCGAAGAGCAATCACTAGAACTGAATACACCACAGCTGCAATTGACATTCTAAGCTACTGGGAAAAAGTTTCCACACCAAACCCAATTATTCGGCCATCAATTTTCCAGAGGTTTCTCATTAAATCAAAATCCAGACAGGGCCCTTGGACACCTGCGGCACTCTGTTACTTGGCTGCAGAATTTAAAACCGGAAGCGTATCATTTCATTTAACTAAGGCATACTATTTTCCACTCTTTGGCAAACGTTTGAACAATTTTCCCAGGCGAAAACATTAGTAAATTATTGTGTATTCCTGGCAAGTTCAAGTTTTGTTTGCCTCATTTATGTTTGTTGTTCTATTCTCTGAACATTAGTTCTTTTCAGCCAACTGCCAACAGCCTGTTGCCAAGTCGAGAGGATTCACTTTTGATTTGTTGTTTGTACAAGCTCGTTGGATTGCTGCCTGCCTGCTGGCCGAGTAGTTTTTAATTGCTCACCCCCGTTCCTAGTGACGTCAATTGGTGGTTCCAGAGCGACCGACAAGATCGAAATAAATCAGGGCGAGATCGAGCAGAGAACAGAGCATTGGGAATGTATAGATTGAATAAAATTACCCAACGTGAGAAGAAATGATTTTTCAATTTGCGCTGATTTTTCCACCCCTGACATTTTGATTTAGTTTTTGTTTAATGCTATTAATTATACAATTCTTTCCTTGCGTCTGTCTGTCTGCCATTCGGCCAGTCTGCCACTCTTCTTCTCGTTTTGTTTGTTTGTTCGGAGAGTACATTGATGTGTTCTCATCACTTGGTGGCAGTGCCTCTCGCGATACTTTGGCTTTAGCTTTGCCCAATTGCCTGTTCATTCAGAGATCTTCCTACAAAGTCATGGACGCTAATGGCCTGTTCCGAGACCACGACAAAGCTTGGAATCTTTGATTTTGTCTTTGTTCTCGCTGCCCCCGATTCATGTTCCTTCTCATCTATCTCTCTTTCACTAAGTCGTTCGTTTTGCAGTTAAAAAAATAAAGAAGTTGTTTCCACTTTTGATTGTGTCATAAGAAATAGATTTTTGAATATAATACGCAGTATTATAGTAGTATAATTACTTGCATAAACGTATATTTTTGAGGTCTTTTTTGAAAATAAATTTAAGAATATCCATAATTTTCTTACAACCCGATTTTTATATTTTTTGAAGCAAATTTCTATCAAAAATATTCCCTTCTTATTAAGAATACGAGCCCTTCTTCCTTGAAAATAATACATCTTAGTTTTTTATTAATTTTTTTGCAAGTGTGATAAGTTTTTTTGATGCCACTTTTGATTGTGTCATAAGAAATAGATTTTTGAATATAATACGCAGAATTATAGTAGTATAATTACTTGCATAAACGTATATTTTTGAGGTCTTTTTTGAAAATAAATTTAAGAATATCCATAATTTTCTTACATCCCGATTTTTATATTTTTTGAAGCAAATTTCTATCAAAAATATTCCCTTCTTATTAAGAATACGAGCCCTTCTTCCTTGAAAATAATACATCTTAGTTTTTTATTAATTTTTTTGCAAGTGTGATAAGTTTTTTTGATGCCACTTTTGATTGTGTCATAAGAAATAGATTTTTGAATATAATACGCAGAATTATAGTAGTATAATTACTTGCATAAACGTATATTTTCGAGGTCTTTTTTGAAAATAAATTTAAGAATATCCATAATTTTCTTACATCCCGATTTTTATATTTTTTGAAGCAAATTTCTATCAAAAATATTCCCTTCTTATTAAGAATACGAGCCCTTCTTCCTTGAAAATAATACATCTTAGTTTTTTATTAATTTTTTTGCAAGTGTGATAAGTTTTTTTGATGCCACTTTTGATTGTGTCATAAGAAATAGATTTTTGAATATAATACGCAGAATTATAGTAGTATAATTACTTGCATAAACGTATATTTTCGAGGTCTTTTTTGAAAATAAATTTAAGAATATCCATAATTTTCTTACATCCCGATTTTTATATTTTTTGAAGCAAATTTCTATCAAAAATATTCCCTTCTTATTAAGAATACGAGCCCTTCTTCCTTGAAAATAATACATCTTAGTTTTTTATTAATTTTTTTGCAAGTGTGATAAGTTTTTTTGATGCCACTTTTGATTGTGTCATAAGAAATAGATTTTTGAATATAATACGCAGAATTATAGTAGTATAATTACTTGCATAAACGTATATTTTCGAGGTCTTTTTTGAAAATAAATTTAAGAATATCCATAATTTTCTTACATCCCGATTTTTATATTTTTTGAAGCAAATTTCTATCAAAAATATTCCCTTCTTATTAAGAATACGAGCCCTTCTTCCTTGAAAATAATACATCTTAGTTTTTTATTAATTTTTTTGCAAGTGTGATAAGTTTTTTTGATGCCTTGTCGTCGGCTGTTGTCGGCTTATACTTTCCCGTACTTATGCCCTTGCCTGCGTCGGTGGAATCGACTGCACTTGGGACCTGGGGACTTGAAACCTCTGGCAGTCTCCTCCACCAGCGCCAAGAACAACGAAATGAGCACGCCACTCGAACGGAGGCGCCGCGATTCGTTATTTTTTGCAGGGCAAAGCGGCCGCGTACTTTAACTTTGACCTAGTTGACGCCTCAATTGCAACATAATGAAGCAAAAACATTACCGGGGAAAAGATGACACACATTTGTTGTGGGTGAGAGGGGGAAAACAAGTGTCATACAGGGCCTAAGGGCATGACTTTCAAATAGCATTTAAATGAGTTTGTTTTGTGTTGATTACTGCTAGACTTTCAGGCATTTGTCCAGCAAGAGTTTCAATTAGCTTTAGGCGAACACGTCTCCCGGAGAGTGGAGAAGTTTATGTTAGTGTACCATATCTAAATTTTTACAAAGAATATTGAGAAACAAATATTAAACAAAAGTTCTAGTTTGATAAATCTGAATATTAAGAACTGTATTTGACCAAAAACCTAGTGTTGTGTAAGATAAATGCTCAGGAAATAATTATAACCAGCGATGAAAAAATAAGAAAATATAAACGAAGCTTCTGATAAATTTTAATGGATCAAAATACCTATTAAAAATATTTTGATTTTGAAACCCAACTAATCTTGGTAATTTCTACTGTAATTATTCGCTTTTTTATCTTTTCATTTCACTAACTATTCACAACCATGTCACACCGCGTATCCAATTCGGTTGGCATTCCAAAAATTAGACTCGACTAGCTAAATTCTCACAATTCTATTGTTTGTCGTTTGCTGCTAAACAAAAAAAACACGCATTCGTACAAATAAACTCGGCTTGGCAACTGCAACAAGCGCGCTGTCAGGGGCATTGAAAAATACATAACAAAATAAAATTTTGTTATTTAGTAAACAAAACACGGCACGAAGCGGCTCTCTATAAACGGCAAAACTGCAGTCGAAGCGAAAAGCGAAAATAGATGGCAGCTATGGAAATAGAAAACGCAATAAGCAAATAAACAAACAATTAGCAGTAAGCTGAAAGAGACAACAAGAAAAAAAATAAACTAAAATTAGTGTAAGGAAGGCAGCAGCGACTCAGGTAGAGCCCTTTGGGCTTGCGTTTTGCAAGCGGGTCAACTTGTCATAATGATTTACGTGCAAAACTGGCGACGACTAACAATGACACCTGTATACAGGGGCACACAGTGTAGGTTGCGTTAATAGCAATAAGAGTTATTTGATTTAAGAGATTAAACTAGTCTTTATGAGAACTATATACATTTGTGATTGTTTTTACGAGGCTGTAGAAGGCTGCAAACTTAACAAACTTAACAAACTTAACAAACTTTTTATTTAATTAAATATAATATCATTTCGAAAACTTCCTTTACAAAATGCCAAAATGTAGTAGCTATTATTTTGAGAGCAGCTGTGTTCACATTAACGCACAGTGGCAAGCACAAGTACACCCACTAGCCACACACACCCCCTAGTGCCATGTTTTTATTAGAATTGTTATTATAGCCCCCGCGTGCATACAAATACACAGGCGCAGACGACAATGCACTTCGCGTACAGAATTCTATTGTCAAGTGCAGTCGGGCGAGTGGTGGTAGTTGCACATTCGGAACTTTCAATACCCTTTGTCACAAGAAGGGTATTATCCACCTATACTTTTGAGTTCTTTAACGGTATATATGTATAGCCAAATATGCAGAATTAAACACCTCAAAAAGCTTTTAAATTGTCCTTGTGCCTTCTATACCCTTTCAGCACTATTTTTCTGTAATTTCTACCCACTTAAAGGGTATAAGAACTTTGATACATCAAACTTAGCTTCATTTTTTGGTTATTATCGCTGCACTTGCTTAACTTGTGGCTGGCATGGCTGATGGCATTGTTGTGGCAACTGCAGCTGGCAAGGCAAACAAGCCGAATACAAATCGAGCCGGCTAATTTGAGCGGAAAATAAAAGACGGAGGAAAAAATACATACAACTGGAAATGGAAAATGGAGAATGAAAAATGAAAACTATGCAACACCCACCAGCTGAGAATTGAAATTTTCTCGCGGCTGGCAATAGAAAAATATGCTAGGGAAATAACCTTAAGAGGTGCGCCAGTGCGCACACACACGGACACCTGTGCCCGGTGGACCTATAAAATATGCACCAGACGTTGCTGCAATCGAATGTGAAAGGCTTTCCTTGTCATGGAGGTCCCCGCGCTCAAAAAGAAAGCCTGCGCTTTAAGAGAGAGATCTTTTAATATTTCGCTGATCGACTTATCGCTCTTTAACGGCCATTAATCACCGATTTCTGCCAGGCGGATAATCTAAGCTGCGACTAACGTGGGCGGCCTTTCACCCAGAGCCAGAGGAAAATTCAGCTCAGATTTCAGCAGCACACTCCGCTTGAGTGAACCACTCCAGATCCATTCACTTGGCCACATACAAGCATAAGTAGCGAGTCTCTGGTCATTTCTGGGTCATGTGTATAAACAGCAAACAGCCAGCCGTAAACTGCATAATCAGCAAGTACCACAAAGCTGTAGTAGTTAGCCAAACACGACCCGCCAATCACATTAAAATCAGTGCCAAATTGGGTAATGAGTGCACAGGAAAAATATTTATTTTTCTTAAAGGTAGAGAAAGATTAATAATATCAACGAGCTTGAGGGAAAACTGATGGAACATCTGTCAAACAAAGACGCAATCTATTGTTTAATATATTTCATAAAGATAACTTAAACCCATTGTTTTCTTTGCAAAAAAATATTATCATTTTCATTTTGCAAAATGTCATTTAAATTTATTTTCTGTGTAGTAATGCAATAGCTGTAAAGTAGCTGAATTTCGCTTTGCCAGCAAGTGAAATTGAAACCTTTGAACGGAAATGGGAAGCGCCTCGGCGACGTCATTGTCGATAATATTCCATTTTGGGGGCTGTGAATGAATTCGGCAAGTTGTATTCAGTTTGTTGCCATGGTTATTGTGAAGTGGAGGGCCGCTTTTGACCCCTCTGCAGCCGATTTACTTATTTAAATTATTTTCAGAAAGATACCGCCTCGACGAGCCGCTGCACTTGACTCCAATTACTGTTTACTGTTTACGGATTTATGCTTGCTTGAGCGGAAAACACATACGTATACGTTATAGGGGTTGCATTGAATATATGACAGTAGTTTGACTTGGAAAAAGTTATTAAAAACTCGGCTGCATCTTCTTTGTTTAAGGAAACACTTGCAGTGTAGGGCAACATGAACCGAGCAACGTAATACGGATGTTGCATGCGCCGTAGAGATAAGACAAGGCAATTGTTTGCACTTAAATTGAGTTCAGAGTCGTTGAAGGTATGTAAAACAGTGCAATTTAAACGATAAAAGAGCAGGAAGAAGGACTTTAATGGAAAAATTACGCATATGAATGGGGGTTTAGTGAATTGTCTAGGACTTTTCAATTATTTTGAATTTTTTAAATTAAATTTATGGAGTTATCGTTACGAATAGTTTAATAGAGAGCTCGTAAATGACTCAACAATCACTAGACATCTAAGGTTACCCGAAAATTGTGTTCGGAGAAAAAAACGCTAAGTCTCTGTGCAGATATAGTCCCCGAGCAACCGGTATTATGCAGACTTTGAAGGAGACTGGCCCTATAAACTCTGGCTTAAGCCTTTGCCTTATCAAACATACATTTTCACAGAAATGATACTGATAATTATCATAAATTGCATTCAGAACTGCATTCAGCAAACAATACAACAATTAGTACATAACTCAATAACCACTACGGATGACAGCTCGACATTTTCTGTAATTAGGTTGATAAACCCACGCCAAGGGAGAAAGCTTGGTGCGTCATCTGATATGCTGATTCAGTCGCAGGCTCATCAAACTCAACCACAGCTACACACAGACACCGATGATATACCCCATCCAATCACTGGCATAGATGCTATTATTATATGCAATTGTTGCCACATCAGCTGCATTGCGTGTGGCACCAAATGGGGATGGGATATCGAAACCACAATGCTGCAGCCGCCTCCCCCAATCACTCTGTCATTCAATCACAGCAATAAACGGACACGTGCTGTCCGACTAAAGACGAAATCGAAATCAGAAACAACAAATCCACGGTCCATCAATGCCATTTAGAGTTAGGCACTTGTTGCATGTTTAAGGAGGTATATTTTCCCAAGGGGACACAGATTTGTATTTGAAGTTGAACTTACCATTGCGTGAAACATCAAGCTCGACGAGATTTTCAAAGTTTTGTATGTCCGGCGGCAGGCGGCCAATTTCATTGTCACTCAGACCCAGCTTTCTCAGGCGATGCAATCTGAAGAAATTCTGCAAGCATGGAAGAGAGAAAGAAACAAGATTTAGACCTCAGCACGACTCTCCGGTGCCGTTCGAGACAAAAGGCATTGCAACTCAGTTAGGTTCGCTCTGTTCGTTCGTGGTCATAAATTTCACAGAGGTTGTCATTTGTTAGAGCCGTGACCCGTCTGCCACCAGTCAGTTTACCATTAGAATCACCCAAAGTTGCCTCCTCCTTTTCAGTCCAGCTTTCCCTTCGGCCCCAGACAGTGGAGACATGTCGCCAACAATTCATTTATGAAAATCACGACTTCGATTCGAATTTCGAAATAAATTATGTTGGCGCTCCGCGGACTTTCCAAAGTGAAGGGTGCCTAGCAATACCTATACCTATGCCTATGCCCGCATCCTAACCCGTGTACCCGTACCCGTACTTCATCTGACCTTCCTGCAATGTGGAGTACTCATCTTGGAAAGAAAGTTACCGACTCGCTGAGTCATAGACCTCAAGGTTAACAGCCCCAGTCGACAACGCTGCTTTCGGTTCTGCCCGCGCGATTTTTATCGGCCATTGTTGTTGGTTCTTTCTTGAGGCGACCCAAGCCCCAACAAAAAGAAAAATGAGCAGCGACGTCGCCACCAGAATAATGAAAATAATTCGTACTTGCGGCCGTAAAGTTTATTAAATTCTTTCTATTTTTTTTTTTATTTTTTTGTTTTTCTCTTTGTTTGTCCCACATGACAATAGAAGTGCCGGCCAAGTGCTGGGAGTTGTTGACCCAGTTTTTTGGGCCACTCTGAACAAGCGAATTCCGCACCTCGGACAAGGCCTGCTCCACCCGCCAGCTTTGGGCATATTTGGACTTGCAAATCGAAAGGAATTTAAGGCAGGGCACAGCTCATAAATCCAAGGGGATTCGGGAACATAAGATGATTTACAAAAGTTATAAATGTTAATTTAGTTGAAAAATTGAATTATATGAAATAATTAATCATTAAAACTATTTTAAAGCGATTTTATTAATATTTAGATGCTGTATTTAGTGTAGTAATCTAGTTAAATTGGTGAAAAAATCCACAAAATCAAATAATTTGTTTTTTATTTGAGAATCAAACAAAAACACTTTGATAACATAAGATAAATAGCAAAACAACTTTTAATAAAACACAATTTCCCCCTAAAATTAAATTAATTTCCCTCAGTGCAATTCTCTTAGAACGTCAATGTCAGAATAACTATTGGTTTGCCTAATGAACAAGGGGTTCTTTAAAGACAAAGCGGCTTAGACTCCATTAGTGTCAGCTGCATTGCTTTCGTTGCTTTTGACCACCTACAATGGCCATGTTCTTTTTCCTATTTATGCAAACAGAAAAAGCGAAAAGCCTTTCAACAAATCATGCGTCAAAAAGTTGCAACTGTCAGTGACAAAGGCAGGCGCAAAAAATTGCAGGAAGACAGCAAAAACGACCAAAAAATAAAATAAAAGAACAAAAAACAAACGAAGCCTGCATATGAAAATGGCCCAAAGAGGGTGGCAAAATCAGTGGGGCAGGCCAGAAGGTAGCAGCGGGCGGAGGTGGACTGGCCGAGAGTGCAACAAAAGCGGAGAAACAAAACGAGGACAAGGCATGACGACAATAAAAATGAATGCGAATTGCAAACTTTTCGCCAAGTGCTGGCACAAAGGAGACCCCAGGCCGCACGCCCCAAACAACCCACGCTGCAGCTCCGCATCATGGTTGTGTTAGAGCACACGTACATGTACATATCTTCGCCCGTCACTCTCCTTGCATGGCCATAAATTTCCGGCCGGCAGACCGGCCGGCTTATAGCCATGAGTACGGAGCACCGAGCACTACCAGTTTGTCTGCCACTCGAGAGCACATACACACACGCCCTGGGATAGACTCATTCACTCAGCCAGCACACTTTTACTATTGTATCTAGTCGAAGCAGGCGCCCAGCAAGTGGCAGTAGCCGGCTTTTGGCCCGGCCAACAACGGCTGTTTGTTCGCATCGGTTGCATCACCGATGAGCAACGAGCGACAAGCAACGAGCGACACAACATTGTATGAGCTGCATGTGCATAATTCGATTTTAAGCATAGTTACTTTATCTGCTCTAACAAAAACAATTCAATTTGCCTTTGTTAAGGGCTCCAGCCTGGCCTGGTCGGTTGGAAAACCAATTTGTGCTGCCTAAAAGCCATACTAATGGAGCCTGTTCGATGGGCCGGCCAATTTCTGATGGCCAGAACATAATGCAATTCGTGGGGGGGAAGTGCGAACTGAACCATGACCCGGGTGCGCTTCGCTGCCCGCCAGCAATGTTTTAATATGTGCCTCGAATGTATCTGCAAGTGTAATCTGTTTTAGAATCCGAGTGGCGATGTATCTGGCTCACTCACACAGCGGAAAGGCACACGCATTTACAGACATAACCGCACTGGCGAGTGGTGTGTGCATGTTGCAAATGACTAGGCGCCCAGCAAGCATCGCACACTCGGCCCGGAACAGGTTCTAGATACATTTCGGCAGCGAGTATCTCTGCGAACGCATCTGCAGCCACGGCCACGTAAACCAGCTGAGCTAGAACAGCGAACCGGGCTACAAACCAACCGACAAAACAGAGACAGACAGACAGCAGCAACAGCAGCAATTATGTGCAGAGCTGGAACTGAAGACTCCAACTACGTTTAGTATTTCACGCCGCAATGGAGATACAGATACACAGATGCACTCAAAGAAAAATAAGAAAAGAGCTAAAAGTTTATGGAATATTTATGAAAAGATTAGCAAGTAAATAGAACTCAATCTTCCCAAGGAAACTAAACGTTTCTTCAAACATTTTCCTCTCCAACTTAAAGGCTTTTCGTATTCTATTTTTCTTTGACAACGTCTCTACTTGTTTTAAGTATAGTTTTCTTCCAGTGAAGCTCGCAACAGAGGAGTCGAAAAATATACAAATATGTGTAATCGTCGAAACAAACAAGACACGAGCTTCTCCAGTGGCATCCGCCAGAGGAAGGAATCGCGTCGCATTCACTGTCTCGCCAAATCTGGGCGCCTGGTCCAATCTGTACATCTTCATTTTTCCATTTACCATCGCAGCCCAAACTATCTGAGTATCTGTATCTGTGTGTGACTTTATGCATTTGTCATGCCAACAGTTTTCTTTATGGCAGCCAGCGGATAGAAAAACCTAGCTGCTAGTCAGCGGAAAACCACTTAAAACCGTACGTTCCTCGTTTCCCAAACAGCTGCTTCGGAAAATGTAGTATCTTTCAGATGCAAATACGCCATATATCTACAGTATCCAACGTGAATCTCGGTGAAGTAACTGGGAGAAATGCACTTCGGGCAAATAACATTTTTAAACAGCTGCAAACAAACTATGAGAGCTGCTCCAAGCTTCAGCTCCAGCTCCCGTTCCCGGCCAGGTAATGTTTGATACAAAAGCCTTCAGAAACAATTAAGTGGAAAACATTTATTTATTTATAGGCAAACCGGTTTCCACAAGCTCCCAGCTCTCAACTAGTGGCTAGAATACAACAAAATAAGCGATGGGGAATGCGAGAGACGAGCGTGGCTTAGTGTAACGAAAACGAAATGAAAAACTCAAACAAATCGAATGAAAAATTCCACAAGTTAAGTACAGTTCGACTCATGGTTTGAAGACGATAACTGTGTTTTATAATGTACGTTAATCATATAGAGAAGCTAAGTAAAAATGGTAAATAATGTCTAAGAAATGTTCGGAATTTGTAGTGAAAATATCTTATGAAGAGTTTATTTGCCTTTCAGTTGTTTATTTGCTGTTTTAGTCATTAAGCATTTTTTTGTTTCCCTTTCAGTTGTTTAATTGTTATTTTCTTAAATAACAATCCTCCTACCACCTCAATATTTGGTTATTGATAATAAAAAGTGAGCTTATTTGCTTTTACTTAATCACAAATCAAAAGCTGGTTTCTTTAAAGTTCTCTGCATAATTTAAAATGATTATTTTTAGTCTACCAAGTTCTGATAGTATTTTGAAGGTTTCTTTAAGCCACAAAGAATGGACGGATGACCCAAGAGTTTTCTTTAGCCAAGCTATATTGATAACCAAAAAGTTTCCAAATTAAAAAAGGGGGTTGGGTATCTTTTTGGGGTAGTCAGGTGTTGAGCCGAGTTGTGCGGCGACTATTGCGCTCACTTAGCCAAACTCACTAAAAACGGTGCGACGCCATTTTAGATTCTTGCTGGCTGTTTTCGTAGCTGTTGTCGAGTTCGCTGTGTCAGGAACGCGATTACTACCAAATGATGTCATTGCCGTTGCTTCGCTCTTGTTGTTGATGGCTGAGACTTTGTGTATGTTCAATAGCCAGACTGCCGGTTAAGTTTTTCACAAGCGCCCCCGTTCCAATTCCGGTTTCCTCCCCCTAAACGCCGTGAGGCACCTGCTTTGGTTCAGGTTTCGGCGAGGCGGCCTTAAAAGCGAACAGCAAGTCGGAAAAGACAGGAAGGCTGCAGGTAAGCAGGTTGAACCTCAGGCCCATTGGGGCAATGCCAGGCGATAAGGTGATTACTCGGTATCTTATCTCGGAGCGTGACTAATTGGCCCAAAATGAATGGGGCCAGTCGGGCCTGTGAATGGTGGGTGGGTGGTATGCCAGCGGAGAAGCCAATTTTCTGGCCGCATTGAGTCCATTGTGTCTCTTTGAGGTAGGTTCCGATAACTCAACGCTGGAAAGCCCTAATTGAGGAGTTGCAAAATGCAAATTACTAGTCGAGGAGGAGAGTATAACCAAAGCTAAAGAGGCCCTTTAAATAATTGCGGTAAATGCAGAATTTAAGGCAGCATTTTCCCCATTCAATTGCCAACTCTGCTTGATGAAGGCAAACAAATGACAGAAGATTCAAACAGATTGTCGTTGAGTTAGTAAAGAGTCTATTGAGGTCATTACACACAGAGAAAATGTTAATTTTTTAAGAATATAAGTTGAAATTATGATAATCTGTAAAAAGTGTACAAAACCGAATGTATTTTTAAGTTTCATTAGTAGAATAAAAATGGAAAACTTTAACAAGACTTATGCTACCTTTCTTTAATCAAAATTAAAGCAAATCTTTAACCATATTATACATTTTTTGTTCATGTGTAACTCTCCCCATAACACGTCGATGCTATGACAACGCGGAAATTGTGTACCGCTCTCAACAATCCAGAAAAAAAGGGTTGAGAACGGCTCGCCATTCCATCAGCAGAAGCTAAACTGAAGCAACAATCACATCCGCCGTCACTGTCATTCGTTTAGCATTCAACCGAACTCAGAACATCATCATTATATGGGAGTCTTGTCGTCCATTGCGGTTTTAGCTGCGGAAAAGCAACATGTGGCCGTTGAACGTTGCTCTGCATTTGCATTAGAAGTACATTTGTGAATGCGGTTAAGAAGGGAGAAAACCAGAGGGAAACTGCAGGAAAACTCGATGAAGGCCTAATGAAAACTGACCGAGTGCATGACAGACGGAAAGCAGCTGGCTGACCGCAAATGAATTGCAATTCTGCAACAAGATATAGACGCCAACGCCACCCACCGCCACCACCACTTGTTGCTATGTCAAGGAGCCACTGTTTATGCTTGTTTAGTTGTTGTTTATTTACCAGTTGCCGGCGTTGAGGAAGACCGCTGGCTGACACAGCCAAATAAATAAGCAGAATTATTCACATCCCAAATCGAAATAATCCAGAAAGGCGCGAGAGCAAAGCCACACCCAATTTGTGGCTATTATCGGGGCACTTGGCCTCTAATTAGAATGCTGCACATGCCGGAGCCTTTGATCTGCCTGCCTGCCTCTCCCCCTGTCCCGCGTTGCGTAATTGCAGATTCAATTATGCATGTACTCTCTCCATTGTGGCTGCACTGTCAAAGAACCCCGACCAGCGTTAACTCGGCCCAGCGCAGCCCACTGCAAAGCGGCTTCCCCCCCCCCCCCCCCCCCATTTCCCCGCATTAATTAAAGACTTCCGCTCGACCGGGGAAACTTCTTTTGTCGTAATTGTTGTTGTCTTGGTAAATGGCGATGGTCCAGCAGATAGCTGCCTGGCTAGCTGGCTGACCAAAGGAGAATGGCCCTGAGTGTGGCCATTCAGGGGAAGGTTGAGAATCTGAGAAGAAGAACTGGCCCTGGGCGGGGTCAACGCACCCGGGGATGCAAATTACGTGCCGAGCTATCAACCCCTTGAGCTTAGGACCAACAAAGCCGCGGCGGTGGGACAAGTTTGCAAACATAAAGCTATCGCCGACCAGACAAGGCCGTTCTCTTCACAGTTGTTGCAGATAACCGAGGGGTTTGAGCAGATCAAACAATCCATATCGGAATGCCCAGGCCGTCTATTGGCATTTGTAGTTTCGAAGAACTTTTTTATTTCTTGGAAACAAATCTAGATTGAGGGGAATACAGAGACATCTTAGTAACGAAAAATATTTTAATTTAATTCTTATTGAAATCTTCCTTTATTTTGCCCAACATAAACACTGTATCTATTAATATTTAATTTTCATTTACCATCTACCCACTAAACTCTCACCCACAGAGCCTGACTTGACGAATTTATTCAATTTCCCACACACTCTGAACTATGACATTTGCAGGTTAGCGCCCAGCACCAGCACCCAGCCCAGGCCGACCCAATGTGGAGATTCAAGACAGCTCAGGTTGATTTTCCCGGGCCGCGGCATACAGTTGAACTTTTCCCAGACGAAAAACAAGCAGCTGGAAGGAACGATTTGTAACTGCCACTTTTACACTCTTCCCGAGTTTATTAATACTCGCATAATTAACATATTTTTGCTAGTAAACTATATTTTTACCCAACTGAGAATCAATATTTTAGTGCTTCCAGCAATCACTCACCTTGGGCAAATCGCGAATGTGGTTGGCGTCTAGAAAGAGCTCCTCCAGGGTGCGCGAATAGCGCAGGATCTCCTCGGGTACCTGCGGTAGGGAGCAGTGGCGCTTGTCCACGAACTCCACCTGCCGGTTGCAGCCCTTGAAGATGGGAATGCACTTGAACATGCTGCTCGTCTTCGGCCGCTGCGGCTGCTGTTGCTTCTTCTTCGACGTCGTCTTGATTGTTTTTATGGTTCGGGGAGTCAAGAAGGGGTTTCCTAGTGGCTGTTGCCGCCTTTATTTCGTAGTTGTCGCACTTTTTGTTGTCTTTAAACTTGGCTCAAATCATGGAACATAGCCAGACACTTTTCAAACACGTTTCGCCCACATTTTCACTGCAATTTAATTTGGTGTTTTTTTTTCTTGATTAATTTCGAGTATTTACGCATTACGTGGCGGCCTTACGTTACGCAAAAACGTAGGCCTGTGCTTGTGCCTGGCCTTGCCAATTGCTTTGTTGTTGCGGCTCACTGGAGTTTGTTTGAGTGCGCGCGAGAGAGAGAGAGAGAGTTGAAGCACTCGCTCGCTCGCTCTCTCTCTTTGTAAAAAAAGGAATGTGCCTGTGTGCGTGTGCTGTTAATAAGAAAAATAATGAATAATAATCAATTCTAATTGTCAATTGGCTGGAATGCCATAAAACGCATTTCATCACGTAGTTAGTTGGCAACGCGACGCAACGGAGCGCATTTGTTGCTTCCTTTCCTTTTTCATACGCACACACACACGCACAGTCGACACTCGAAAATGTTAACGGCGAAGGGGTCTAGAATGGAGGAACTGGTAAAAGAAACTTAAGCGGCACAAAAGCGGAAAATTATTATTAACGCGACACACCCAAACAGACACACGCACACCACGCCGCCTTCGAGTTGGAAATACTTTTCGGTGATATTTCCCCATTTAATAACCACTGTGCAAGGCGGCGTATGTTTTGGAATTTACAAGCACACACACACACGCACGCTGCGCTGCATGCTGCGCAACAACAAAACGCTGGTCATAGGCGGCAAAAAATCTACAACAACAATGGCAGTAAGCCAAAGAGAGGGAGTGAGAGGGAGCGAGCGAGTCGGATGAAAGGCAGAAGACAAAAAGATTTGGCGTTTTTTCTAGTTTTCCAGCTGCCTCTTCGCCAATTTTCGCACTTTGCATTTTATCGCGTTTTCGCCCATCTTAACCACTTACAAAGTGCAGGGCGCGTAACCGAGTATTGTGGCAGGGCAAAGGAGCCACAGAATATATCACACGACAAACGACCACGCACACACGCCAATGCAGCCGTTTCTGATTCACGCGAAACTAAACGGAGAAAGCAGGCGAGTTTGATAGAATATTTGCGAGAAAAACAGGATAATCCACGAGCGTGAGGCGGCCGCAAGCGCCGTTGTTTCAGTTTTTTCCGCCGCGCGCAACACACCGTTCTTTCTTCTTTCTTTTTTCTTTTACGAATGAAATATCGCATCGGCCGCACAATTTCTAAACCAGTGTGGCTATCGGCGTACGAATCGTAAAGTGTTTACGTTTTATGATTGTGCCACGACGTAGTGAAAATGAGAGAGTAACAGCGTTTGCTGCTGTAATGTAACAGAAGAGAGGAACTAATCGTTTTAACAGAGTTTTGCTGCTGGAATGCAAAATTGAGAGGAATTATTCGTTTTAATTTACGGAGGGAGAATGAAAAAGTATGACTGTTCATACTATTCCAAAAATTCCAAAAGCACAGTATCCAGGCACGAAAACACCGTTCTTAAGCCGTGAGAGAGAGCGAGAGGCAAATAGTTGAGAACAGCTGTTCGTGAGCGGCCGTTTTAAAGGTCGGTGTATCCAGACACGAAAACAAATATACTAAAAAAGTGTGTGGCGTTAAGAGATGACTGTTCATACTATTCCAAAAATTCTGCACCAGTGTTGCTATATCGTAAATGTAAAGCGAATCAGTGTTGTTTTTGTGCCACGACTGTAGTTGAAATTGAGAGTAACAGCGTTTTGCTGCTGGAATGTAACAGAAGAGAGGAACTAATCGTTTTAACAGAGTTTTGCTGCTGGAATATACTATTCCAAAACTTCCTAAATATTTATTGTGGTGAAATGAAATTCACCGTGGGAGCTAGTGGGGAAATGAACCACATCATTTGCCATAAATGTAGCGCGGCCATCTAGCGGTTAAAGTTTAAGTTAATCAGTTTTTGGAGGCATGTTTTTTTCGAATTTAATGTTTTTATGGCTTGAGAGTCGGGAAACCACGTTCATTTCATGATTTGAAAAATCGAAAATCTGGTTGCTGCTGGCGCATGCCTATGTGGCCTGGAGCCTGGGAACCCTTGATTCCTGCCTCCATCGCGGGCTACTGATGATAAGGTTTGCTGGAGCCGCCGCTGCCGCCGAGTCACTTAACGAGTGTAGAGTGCGTCCAGAGTGCTTTCAATCTCAATTTCCGTGAAATCACCTGGCTCTTGAGGCGAAAGCCCAGAGCGTGGAAAGCTCCATCTGATTTTTTACCACGCCGCTGTTCCAGGCTCTGCCGGCGGCTGTATCGGTCACAGAAAACTATAATATTGTCGTCATGGCCAAGGAAGGACATTCCAATGCTGCGTTACTGAGATACTTGGGTTCACCGCAGGAATTTATCTTTTTTAATGTTATCATCGAATAAAACGACAAAATTCGTTATTTATTAATTGGTGCGAATGGAATTACAAATCTGGCGCAACCACCAAGCTTACAACATAAACTTATTGTTCTTCTCAGAAAGATGCTTCGAGGAGCGCTTTGCGTCGAGGAAGAGTGAGTGCACATCCTCGATGTCGTCCTTGCTGATCTGGCTGCGACCGTTCACCTTGGACATCTGGTGAGCAGGGGTCAGAAGCTGCACAGCATAGCGCAGCGTAGAATTGGTTCCAATTTCGCTTAGGCGCCCGAAGGCAGCCTCCTCCAACTGAAGGCCCTCAGTCTGGGCGCGCAGCTTAATGATCTGCTCCATATCGGCGGTTGAGTAGAGTAGAGTGCGGATGATCAACAGGCGATCCAGAAGATCCAGTGGAATGCCATGCGGCGAGACAATGTCGGTGGTGCCACTGCGAAAGGTTTAAATGTTTAAAATGTGCTTTTAAATTTCCAAACAATATCACTCAGAGTTACCAAGACTACTTGTAACAATGGCAACATAATACATTACTGATACAAGGAGGGGATATTCGCTTACTCTTACCGAATTACACAGCGTCCGCGATTGGTGGCGAAAATCACAATTGGGGCTATGGGGGACTCCAGCGACTTGTGCAGATAGGTAAAGGTCTCCAGGTCAAGCATGTGTATCTCATCGATGAAAAGGACACCTGGAACTAGCTCTGCTATTCCCTGGTCAATGTACTTGTTTACCACCTTGTTGATTTCCAAGCGTAGTTTGTCTGGAAATAGAGAAAGTGTATAAAGGCAGCTATTCAGATACAAACAAAAACGGAACTTACCTGTTATTTCTGTCTTTTTGGGTTTCATGAGTTGACCCATCATGGATAGCACATCCTGGCCGCCCTGCGGACGGGCATTGGCCACATCCAGGTCATGTAGAGTGACATCCTGGATCACTTCCTTCTTCTTGTGAACATCGCCTTTGGGCAGAGGGACGTACTCCTCGGTTTCTAGATCAAACTCTGTTGCAAAAGTGTCGCTGCGTCCCTGGCGTTTGACTGCTCCACTGTTGGCCTCTATGTAGATGACATCCCCCACCTCCACCTTCTCCTTTTGCAACGCATCGAAGATGCTTGGGTCGAGCTTTAGCTGTTTGGTGCCCTTGGCCGTCTTCAGGCCGATGACCACGTTACTGATGGTCTTGCCATATCCACCCATGGGATTCTCGGTTTCCACGGGAGTGAGTTCTGTGACCTCGCCCTCGTACACCTCCTTGGTCTCACGAATGCGCAACCCGATGGAGCGGCGGAAATTTTCCATCAATACTTCGGTCTTCTTAATCTCGTTGCTAAATACCTCAGAACCCACCATTGGACAGAAAGGCACCTTGTTGCCAAGCTCCTGTGCGATGGCCAGGGCGATGGCGGTCTTACCGGTACCCGGTGGGCCAGCCAGCAGCAGGGCTCTGCCGGCCATTTTCTTTGACTTGATCAGGTCAACCACGATGCCGGCTGCCTCGCGGGCCGCTTTCTGGCCCACGAGTCCGGCAGCGCTCTGGAGGGCTGCTCCGGCCTCGTCCAATCCTAGCCCCTTCACATGGCTGTGTGCGGCAATGCGCTGGGTACGCACGGTGCTCTTAACTTCTTCAATCTTCATGCTTGTGTCTGGTAGATGTTTTCCGTTTTCCGATGTTTTCCGTTGTTATTAAATTAAACAAATTTGTTGCCAGGTAAATTGTTTTTTGCCGGCAGATCTGTCAGTTTGGCTAACTTCAGGCTATATCGGCATATTTCAAAATGGAAAATAGCTATCGATATGTCGTCGGCACATGATATCCAGGATATACCAAAACATTTCCTATTATTGCTTTGGTATTTTAGATTTATCGATTTCTTTGCATCGTTGTTTTCTCAAATTTGGCCCCACTGCGGCGATTTATTATAAAAAATATACAACAATTTATTTGCTTTATCCACCATATTCGATCTAAACGACGCGACAATGAGTTCCACGCGCCCTTTTTGCTTTGTGTGCGGCAAGATTAAGTCCGTAGGAGTCTTTCAGCTTATTGAAGGTGAGGACTGGATGGGGTGCATTTTTGGTGCGAAAATATAATGCGAAAACATTTTTACAGGCTGCATCGTACCAGGCACATTCAAACCAATTAAGGATATTTTGAAGTACTTTGAGAGGATCATAAACCAGCGCCTGGAGCTCACTCCTAGCTCAGCCGCCTGTCGGGACTGCTTGGAGTACCTTTTCAATTACGACAGGCTAGTGCGGAACCTCAGTCAGGTTCAGCGCCAAATTGCAGATGCGCTCCTAGGATGCCGGCAAGGAGACGATGCTGACGAGTTTAAGCCAACGGGCAAGAAGCAGGCTACAAAGCCCAGGGTTCAAGTGCCGGCATTCAAGATCCTTCACCCTTCGCAAAATACGGAAATGGAGGCTCCACAGTCCTCGGCCGAAATGGAGCAGCCTATGAAAGAGGAGGAAGAAGAGGAGGAGGAGTTCATGAAGGAGGAGATGCTAGATGAAGACTTCCGGTTTAGCGAAGCAGAGGACAGCATTGCCTCGTCTGAAGAGTTATTCTTTGACAACACGGACATACCGTGCCACGTTTGCGGAGAGATGTTCTCTAGCCAGGAGATTCTGGAGAGGCATATCAAGACTGACAACTGTCAGAAGAATGAGTTTACCACCTGCAACATATGCGGTCTGAAGGTCAAGGACGACGAAGTTCTAGACCTGCACATGAATCTTCATGAGGGTAAAACGGAGCTGGAGTGCCGCTACTGTGACAAGAAGTTCTCCCACAAGCGCAACGTCCTCCGTCACATGGAAGTGCACTGGGACAAGAAGAAGTACCAATGCGATAAATGCGGTGAGCGTTTCTCGCTCTCCTGGTTGTTGTACAACCACCTGATGCGGCACGATGCTGAGGAGAATGCTCTGATCTGCGAAGTGTGCCACCAGCAGTTTAAGACTAAGCGCACCTACAAGCATCACTTGCGCACCCATCAGGCCGATCGACCGCGCTATCCTTGCCCCGACTGCGAGAAGTCCTTTGTCGACAAGTACACGCTTAAGGTGCACAAGCGCGTTCACCAGCCGGCGGCAATGAAGGAGGAAAAGACCGCGGCTGCATCTATATATTAAAGTATTGTGTTTAGTTTTATCTTTAAGCAGTTAATTATCAGTACGCATAAGTACATAATCCCTCGTATGTAACATAAACTTAAATCTTTCACCCTGGAATTAGCATTTCCAATTCGCGATTTAGTCGGAATTTGCCACAATAGGATTCAGAGTTACTCGGATTTTGGTAATAAAGTATGCAGACGTCTTTTTTCAACTGTCGTAGTGCCTCTGCATATACAT
Source organism: Drosophila truncata (assembly GCA_008042515.1). NCBI lineage: Eukaryota > Metazoa > Arthropoda > Insecta > Diptera > Drosophilidae > Drosophila > Drosophila truncata. The sequence continues at coordinate 6,734 of VNJQ01006685.1, read as the reverse complement.
AAATGGAATATCTGCTGCCTGGCCAACATACATATATAGCTTAAAAGTTTATCTTCGCCAGTGTACAACCTAAAAAGGGATGTATTGTTAATTCAGTTAAATGCGTCCAGCTAATTGCAGAGGGTACCTGAAATATTGGCTGCCTAAACGAGTTCTGCGACACCTTTCTGGATTTAGCAAATAACCTCAAGGCGCGATTGCCTTGCCTTGTCTTTGCGGCCCTGTAGTTGTCGAAATCAGCTTATGCACGTAATTTAAAAAACCATGAGGATAATACTACCCTCGAAGATAATATAATAAAATTATTTTTTAATTTATTATTATATTGATAATTTCAAACATAAATATATTAAATACTAAAAAATATGTGTACACCTAATTCTCCCTACACCATGATTCATTCTCATCGTTTCAGCAAAAATGTACTTGCGCTCCGCCGTTGCAGCCCTGGAAAATGCGCACGGTTGCATTTGAAGCGTTTTGGTATAGTTTCCGATACTCGCATTTTTTGCCAACTCTATTAAATTTTATACACAATTTCCCCGGGCAAAACACAAATTGTAAACAAAATCCTGGACATCCCAAGTCGCAATGGACTCTTGTTTCTTTTGCGGCGCTGTAGAGCTGAGCTCTGGAACCAGTCGCTACGAAAAACTGTCCGCCAAAGTGCCCTCGTCGCAAAAGACTGTCTCCCTGGTGCTTACGCACCTGGCCAACTGCATCAGCACGCCGCTGGACGTAAAGACAAACTCCCGTCTGTGTCCGCGCTGCTTCACCGAGCTATCCGACTACGACACCATTATGGTCAACCTAATGACGACACAGAAGCGGCTCACTAATCAACTAAAACACGCATTGAAATCGGAATTCGATGCGCCGGAGTCAGGCGAGGACCTTTTGGTGGAGGAGGAGGAGGAGGTGCCTCTAGAGGAAGAGGACACAGATGCTGATGCCGAAGCGGAGGCCCTGTTTGTGGAGCTAGTTAAGGATCAGGAAGAATCCGATACTGAGATAAAGCGGGAATATGACGACGACGACGAGAACGAGTTTGTGTGCGAGGTTGAAGAGGGTGAGCCCGAGGGTAGCTTTGCCAAGGGCGACGGCGAAGAGAAGCCCATGCGAAAACGCGTCAAGCAGGAATGCAGCACCTGCGGAAAGGTGTACAACTCGTGGTACCAGCTCCAAAAGCACATCAGCGAAGAGCACTCCAAGCAGCCCAACCATGTGTGTCCCATCTGCGGAGTAATACGTCGCGATGAGGAATACCTTGAACTGCACATGAACGTACACGAGGGCAAGACAGAGAAGCAGTGTCGCTACTGCCCAAAGAGCTTCTCGCGCCCAGTGAACACACTGCGTCACATGCGCATGCACTGGGATAAAAAGAAGTACCAGTGTGAAAAGTGCGGACTTCGGTTCTCGCAGGACAATTTACTATACAACCACCGTCTGCGCCACGAAGCTGAGGAAAACCCCATCATCTGCAGCATATGCAATGTGTCGTTCAAGTCACGGAAGACCTTTAACCATCACACCCTCATCCACAAGGAAAACCGGCCTCGCCATTACTGCTCCGTGTGCCCCAAGTCTTTCACTGAACGATACACTCTAAAGATGCACATGAAAACTCACGAGGGCGATTTAGTTTATGGCGTTAGGGAGGAGGCACCCGCCGACGAACAGCAGGTAGTGGAGGAGCTCCACGTGGACGTGGACGAGTCGGAGCAGGCAGTTACAGTGATTATGTCCTCGGACAACGACGACAACAGTGGCTTCTGCCTGATCTGCAGCACCAACTTTGAAAACAAAAAAGAACTGGAGCATCACTTGCAGTTCGATCACGACGTTGTCCTGAAATAAACAAATTATCTTCACCTGCAAATAAGCTGTCCTACACTAGCATATTCCCTTCTTTTTACTTTATTATATTGTAGATATCGATGTCCCTTCAAAATATTATTTTTTGGTGTCCGAAAGGCATCGAGTTTATAATACTTATACTCAGTTAATTTGACTGCACTCAATTATTTGAATGTAACTATTAAAGATTTCAAACCTTATCAACTTTTACTAATAATAATAAAATAGAATACGAATAAAAGATACAAATTGCGTCTATACTTTTCGGGAAAATGGGACAGGTTCGTAAAAGAACTAATACAAGTCGCACATGAATCGAACTGTGGTTTGCTATTAAAAAGCTGAAAATTATACAAAACTACGTTTTTAACGTTTCAAACTTGTATTCCGACAACGTTACATGGGCTATCATCTGAATCTTAAGCTTACTCGTTCTCTTGAGAACGCAGACGGCCGTTGGGGTTAGTCAGACGAATCGACAGCTGCTTGGCGCGCTCAACAATCTCCTTGCGCTTCTTCGAAGACACACCGTGGGCGATCTCACCGCAGTACACACGGTTCTGCATCAGCAGCACCTCCAGCTCCTTCACATTGTGCACCAGGAACTTCTTAAATCCGGTGGGCAGCATGTGGCGTGTCAGCTTGTTGGATCCGTAGCCAATGTTTGGCATCAAATACTGGCCCTTGAAGCGACGACGCACTCTGTTGTCGATACCCTTGGGCTTGCGCCATTTGTGCTGCAATGACAACATAAATGCGCTATTAGGATACACCCAATGCATTTAGTGATTTTCACTTACCGACAACTTGGCATAGCGATCCGACTGATGACGAATGAAGTGCTTGGTGCGCTTCTTCACAATCTTGGGTCTGTACGCTGGACGAATGGTCATTTTGCAGCTGCAATGCGGGAAGGGAATTAAAAAAACAGGTTAGTTTTGCGGCGCCATCATAGCCATTAGCACTACATTTGTTCACTCTAGATGCACACGGACCGTGTCTGATTGAACCGTCAATATACAGATGCAGTCAGCATAAATTATGAAAAACTACTACAAAATGCACGTGGATGAAAATTTTATGTACAGACCTTGCCGGAAACCAACAAAGAAAAGAGGGTGTGACCAGACGGATAATACATAAAAATGTCAAACTATCGATATATCATGTTAGAAATATACCGACAAAAATACTTATTTTAATCGATATTTAAAATAAAAATAAATATTCACAAAAATATCGATAAATCTAAAAATACCAAAGCTATAATAGGAAAAGTTTTGGTATATCTTAGACATCATGTGCCGGCATTTTCCAGCACTAAATTTAAAGCCGGAATATCGATAGCTATTTTGTATTTACCGATATAGCCTGAAATTAGCCAAACTGACATATCTGATGGCAAAAGAAACAACCTGGCAGCAAATTAGATTTATTTAGCAACAACAAAAACACAGACCTCACACAAGTCGACTAAAACAAGGCAAACTGGCAGATTTGAGTACTAAGCTCTCGGAACTTCACACGGCCACGGACTGTTTCCTATCGCCGGTGCCACACCCCGACTCGCTACATCTTTTAGTGCTGCCGGTGGCCTGTGTATCTATGTTCACTGAGGCGCTGCTGCCTGCAATCCGAGTTATTGTCTTTACTCTGGCCTCCGCCCTATCTTTCTCATCGCTACCAAACGCTCCCTTTTTATGGTACTTTTATTATTGGCGCTGCCATATTAGGTTGCAGCTGCAATGCGGGAGGGGAATTAAAAAAAAACAGGTTAGATTTGCGGCGCCATCATAGCCATTAGCACTACTTCTTGTACACTCTAGATGCCCACGGACCGTGTCTGATTGAACCGTCAATATACAGATGCAGTCAGCATTAATTATGAAAAACTACTACAAAATGCACGTGGACGAAAATTTTATGTACAGACCTTGCCGGAAACCAACAAAGAAAAGAGGGTGTGACCAGACGGATAATACATAAAAATGTTAAACTATCGATATATCATGTTAGAAATATACCGACAAAAATACTTATTTTATTCGATATTTTAAATAAAAATAAATATTCACAAAAATATTTGCCAAGAAATCGATAAATTTAAAAATACCAAAGCTATAATAGGAAAAGTTTTGGTATATTTTAGACAACATGTGCCGGCATTTTCCAGCACTAAATTTAAAGCCGGAATATCGATAGCTATTTTGTATTTACCGATATAGCCTGAAATTAGCCAAACTGACAGATCTTATGGCAAACAAAACAACGTGGCAGCAAATTTGTTTTAATTGTCAACATTGGGAAACATTTACCTCACACCACCAGACTACCTGACGTACCCAGCGTATTGCCGCACGCTGCCATGTGATAAATCTGGGATTGGACAAGGTCAAGGCACCCCACAGAGCGCTGCCGGGCACGTGGGCTAGAAAGCGGCCCGCGAGGCAGCCGGCATAGCTATTTTCCCCCTAGACATGATGATTTAGCAAAATATCGATAGCTATTTTGTGATTTAAAGATATCCAATGTAGCCTGAAATTAGCCAAGCTGACAGATCTGACGGCAAAGAAAACAAATAACTTGGCAGCGAGTTGGTTTTAATTAGCAACAACGAAAAACATCTACCCCACACCACCTGACTAATGGCGTACCCAGCGCATTGCCGCACGCTGCCATATGATGAAGCTGGGATTGGACAAAGCCAAGGCAGCCCTACAGTGCGCTGCCGGGCACGTGGGCCAGAAAGCGGCCCGCGAGGCAGCCGGCATAGCTATTTTCCCCTTTTACATATGCCGATTTAGCCTAAAAAAAGCCAAATTGGCAGATTTGGATATTTTAGTTCTCGAAACTTCGCACGGCCACGGACTGTTTCCTGCATTGCCGGTGCCACATCCCGACTTGCTGCCGCTCTTTGGTCCGCTGGTAGCACTTGCTTCTATGTTCACCGAGGCGCTGCTGCCTGCAATCCCAGTTATGGCGTTTACTCAGGCCTCGCTTAAGATCTCCGCTTCCAAACGCTCCCTTTATATGATATTTTTATTGGCGCTGCGATATTTTTTAGGCTTAGCAAAATATTTTTATTATTGGCGTTGCCACAGTATTACGTTTGTCAAAGTATTTTTATCGAAATATTTTTATAAATGACGTTGCCAGATTCTTGTGTTTATCGAAGTATTTTTATCAAAATATTTTTATAATTAGCGTTGCCAGATTATTAGTTTTATCGAAGTATTTTTATCGAAATATTTTTATAATTGGCGTTGCCAGATTGTTGATTTTATCGAAGTATTTTTATCGAAATATTTTTATAAATGGCGTTGCCAGATTATTAGTTTTATCGACGTATTTTTATCGAAATAATTTTATAATTGGCGTTGCCAGACTATTAGTTTTATCGGAGTATTTTTATCGAAATATTTTTATAAATGGCGTTGCCAGATTTTTAGTTTTAACAAAGTATTTTAATCGAAATATTTTTATAATTGGCGTTGCCAGACAATTAGGCTTATCGAAGTATTTTTATAAGCTGATAAAAATAAATATATCTGAAGTATTTTTATAAATGGCGCTGCCAGATATTTAGAGGATAGTTGACGTTGCCAGCCGCCTGCCAATGGAACAAACAAACAGCTTCGCTGGCGTTTGGCGGCACTGCAAGCTGGCATATCGGCATCATCTTGTTGTGTGAGAAGCAGCGACTCCTCCAGCCATTGTGACACATGACGCGCATACCGCTGCTGTTCCTGCTCTTTCACATTGGCTGCTAATGCTGGGAATGCCGCTGCTGCTTCACCTCTTTGTCGCCGTCGCCGTCAATATTATCATGTTCATCGGCCATTTGCAGCTCAAGCGTGAGAGGCTTGCGATTATCCAGAGCGGCCGCCACCTTGCCGGCGCCACTTCCCGACTCGCTGCCGCCTCTCGTGCCGCCGGTAACACACATCTACATTCACCTAGGCGCTGCTGCCTGCAATCCATGTTGTTGTGTTGATAAAAATAAATATATAGGGAAATATTTTTATAAATGGCGTCTATACATTACTAGGCATAAAAATAAATACTTTTATCATAAAAATATCGTAAGAATAACGTAAAAATATCGTAAAAATACTGTAAAAATATCTTAAAAATAACGTAAAAATAACGTACAAATATCTTAAAAATATCGTAAAAATATCTTAAAAATATCGTAAAAATATCTTAAAAATATCGTAAAAATATCCTAAAAATATCGTAAAAATAGAAAGAGGAAGAGCAAACGAGTGACAAGGAGAGGAGAACCCAAGAGTGGACGCCTGAGAAAAGGAAAGAAGAGGAGAGGAACATCATCTAACTATCGTACAAATATCGTTCAGAGAAGGAAGAAGAGGAAAAGAGAGACAAGGACAGAAAAACGTAGGAGAGGAGACCTGACAAAAGGAGAAACACGTGCGTACTATCGTCAAACTATCGTACAAATATCGTTCAAATAGAAGGAAGAAGAGGAAAAGAGAGACAAGGACAGCGAAACGTAGGAAATGAGCCCCGACAAAAGGTGAGAAGAGGAGAGGACCACTTTAGACCAATATGAGACCATGTTCCAGACCACTTTTAGACCACTTTTAGACCACTTTTAGACCATGTTCCATACCACTTTTAGACCACTTTTAGACCACTTTTAGACCATGTTCCAGACCACTTTTAGACCACTTTTAGACCACTTTTAGACCATGTTCCAGACCACTTTTAGACCACTTTTAGACCACTTTTAGACCATGTTCCAGACCACTTTTAGACCACTTTTAGACCACTTTTAGACCATGTTCCAGACCACTTTTAGACCACTTTTAGACCACTTTTAGACCATGTTCCAGACCACTTTTAGACCACTT